>VIAB01013915.1:39823-56884 GCA_009801035.1 Oophaga pumilio
GTCTCATTTCCTGCGCTCCTAGGACCGTTAATATTTTTTGCTGCTAAACTTTTATACAGGCTATGATAGTCCCTTCTGATTGACTACGCTATACCATGGGATGTAGTAACTGCAATGCTTTATTGTGGTCACACCTGAAATCATGTCAGCTTTCTTTAAGTGATCTTCTGCAAGGTGTAAAATGTGAAAGACTTTTTTTGGTGATTTATGCAAATCTAATCACAAATTGTTTGAATCTGTTGGTAGGAAATGGAAACGAGAGAAGACCGCAACGTTAATGTATAACATACTGTCAGCAAGCGACCACCGCCATTTGCTGGTCAAAGAATATTAGAAGGGGGAAAACAGAGAATTACATTGGCAGGAACAGATGAGAAAAGTGCTAGTTTCCTGAGGGGAGAGATTAGAGGGGACACCAGGTCAAGTGATAGCTGTGTCACAGTTAGGAATTATACAAGGCATCGGAGGGCAGAGAAGGGGAGGATTTGACACTTGACAATGTATCAGGGCATGCATTTGAAAGTAGCTGATATGGCATATAGCCATAATTACCAGCATGGCACAAACCAGTGAAGTGAAGCCTCAGCCCTGAATGGGGAAGAGTGATCCTAATGAGAGAGAGCCGAGTGAGTGGAACCACAGCTGATTGAAAGGAACCAGAGCCAACTGAGCGGAACCAGAAATGAATGAGCAGAACCAGAGACGAGTGAAAGGAACCAGAGCCAACTGAGCGGAACCAGAAATTAATGAGCAGAACCAGAGACGAGTGAAAGGAACAAGGGTGAATGAGTGGAACTAGAACTGTGAGATACGAACAGAGAGAGGAATACGGACACTCCTGTAAGCTGTTCAGGAGACGAAGACGGCCAGAGCAAATGCATCGCTGAAGCAACAGGTCGCTAAGAGACTTGTGGTCTAACGGAGTAGTACAACTGACTACCATTAGGGCTTGTATTGTTATTGTCACTACAACATAGTGACAAGTAGGAGATTGACTGTGACTCACAAGAAATGAAAGAAACAGGACCGAGACATCATGATCTATTGTGAATGTTTATTTGTCTTGTATGCTAGAGTTCAAACATTCGAATTGCTATAATAACTCCCATTCGCAAAAGTGATATCCATTCCAATTGTAAAAGATTCCACTTCATTTAATTGGTCAATCCTTCTGAATTTTATTTCCTAGTTAATCAACTGTTGCATTAGATAAAATAAATAATCTTTGGTAAAGTTGACACTGTAGCTTCATCTTTTGCACTGTTGCATCCATGCACCTGTTTGCAGGACCAGTGAATTTCACAAAATTCAATCAAAATTTTAATTATATAAATCTATTCAATCATCACTAATAAGCACCCAATTTTTTTTTAAAAAAGTGAAATACTGTAGTTCACAAGTTATACCATCCAGCCCACATATTATTTTCTTCAGTGATGCTTGTTTTTCACTTCTTGTTAGATGGTGGCTACGGCATGCAATATCTATTATTTGTCTCACCAAATGCCTGGACTGGTACTTTGTTCTCCATATTTTGCATTGTAACGTTGCCTATTCTAGAATCACAGTTAAAGCCTATTTTTGCTATAGCAGGAATAAAGTAGATGGATGTTAAGTAAATAAAAATACTATATATTTGCCAAGCAGACATAAACTAATAATCATATCCCAGAATCGATGAAAACATTCCCTGCAGCCTTAAATGACAGAAGAGCTGGCAGCTCTATATGAAACAGGTGTTTTCTTCATTAAACCAGTGTGATCTATGTTGCTATTAGGAAGCTACATGAAGCATGGACTCTGCATCTGGAGTCAAGCGAAATGAGCACAAGAGCAATAATTTGTTGGAAATTAGAATTATTATGTCAAGTAAGAACATGCTCTTTTTATTTCCAGAACTGTGATATCAGGAAGCTTTGTATAAAGTGTTAGATTGAGACTTATATTTCTGGTTATTAAAGGTGAGCAAATCAATTTACAGGACCCTGGTCCAGCAGCAAGGTCAGTATTCAGAGGCCGTTGGATGAAAGCACTGCAAACCATCCACAGCTTGCCCACATCCATGGCTCCTGAACATAACAAGGCATTACTTATCTCCTGAAGTTGCTCCCACTCAACCATCATCATTTATACATTGTTCTTTGCCACCTTATTTTTATAGTGGTATTGTAGTCATCATGTTTTGTAGACAAGACATCAAATTACTGGCTTCAGCAGTGATGCCGAGGTAAGAAACTGTTGAGACCACATGGGGAAAGTAGAGCAGCATAGGATCTACAGGTAAGTAATGCTACATTTTGTGATTATAAAGCATTACATACCATGTTTCTCCATTTTTATTCTGAAAACTAACCTTACCTTTACTTTCAATTTCAATTTTCTGTCCTTTCCCATTTTTTATAATTTTAAAGAATTTTATAAAAGAATTACCTATATGCATCTCAATACCTCTTACTCCTCCTAATCTTTTTCCTGACTCTAAGGTGAGTTCCAATATGAGCTCTCACCATTATGTCACATGCATACATGTGCACAGACTGTCCACAGGTCTCGTGACCCAAACCTGATAGTCTGCAGAGACTGTCAGCAGGTCTCCTGCCCTTGACAGCTTCATAGACATGTGTGGTGGGCCACTGGAGAGGTGCCAGATGTTGCAGAAGGGCCAGCTGGGGCATGTAGTCCCACTGGCAGCAGAAAATGATGTCACGGTAGCTGAAGTGGGTCACTGGACCGTTCAACACTTCCCTCATGACCACAATTGTCAATAGTTGCAGTAGGTGGCACTAGTGGATGGTATAGGACCCCCCCGGGACACTTCTGTAGCGGTGGGTCTGGGTGCATCTTTTGGAGCGCCCGTGCTGTTTCTGCAATCTCAAGCAGCCAGAGACGCAGGTGAAGTTGTAAACATAAAAATTTTACTGAAAGCGGTAACGGGGTACAGTCTCTCTCTAAAAGGTAAAGTTCACAGTATATTGTGCATATGAAAGTAATTGTTCTCTCCAAGGTTATGGCCTCTCAGGGCGGCTGGAGCAGAGTTCTCTTCACTTGCTATTAGAGGAAATGCTATGCGCAGTCCACTAAATATTACACTGATGGAGGGACCTTCACAGATTGGCTCTCCGTGGTAACACACTAAAGTGTGGAAGTACTCACAGTTTTGAGCCTACCTTTCCCTATCACAGGGGATAGGTTAAGCAAAGACGGTGGCGTGGCAGCAACAAGGATCTGGTCCTGGCTAGAAGCAAACAGGATAACCAGCATGCAGGAGAGCACATGTGCAGCATTATCTCTCCTGACAGGATGATGCTTCTCTCCCTTGTGGAGTAGATTATGTTAAAATAAAAAATTGGGGCTAAAATAAAAATTTTGGGAGAAAAAGTCTTTATTTTCACAGCTCAACATTATAAACTTCTGTGCAGCACCCGGGGGTTCAAGATGCTCAACATGCACCTAGACAAATTCATTGATTGGTCAAATTTCCAAAAATGTAGTCACTTGTATGGGCTTTCCAGTGTTTAGGCACATCAGAGGCTCTATAGTCCAACTGTAGTCAACTGTGCGCCCAGACAGTTCCTTTCCCCCCCCATATGGGGTATCGGCGACAGAATATGCTCAACAAATTGTATGGTGCAATTTCTCATGTTACCACTGTGAAAATTAAAATAAAATTGGGGCTAAAAGATCATTTTTGTGTGAAAAATGTCATTTTTTTATTTTCATAGCTCAACGTTATTAAGGTCTAAGGAGCACTTGTGAGGTGTCCGCTAATGATTCCAGCCAATTTTGTTTTCAAAAAGTCAAATGGTGCTCCATTCCTCCCGAGTCCTAATGTGTGCCCAAACAGTAATTTTTCACCACATATGGGCATCTGCATACTCAGATAAAACTGCACAACAATTTTTGGGGTTGATTTTCTCCTGATACCCTCATGAAAATAAAAAAAATTGAGGTAAAAGAACATTTTTGTGGAAAAAATGTGACTCTTTTGCTTACATGGCTCAAAGTTATTAATTTCTGTGATGAATCTGTGGGTTCAAGATGCTCACCCAACAACTAGATAATTTCCTTCAGGGTTCTAGTTTCCAAAATGGGGTCACTTGTGGGGGTGTTCCCACTGTTTAGGTACATCAGGGGTTCTCCAAATGTGACATGGCGTCTGCTCTCTATTTCAGCAAATTTTGCATTCAAAAAGTCAAACAATGCTCCTTCCCTTCCGAGCCCTGCCATGTACCCAAACAGTAGTTTTCCACTACACATTGGGTATCAGCATTCTCAAGAGAAATTCCACAGCAAATTTTGGTGTCCATTTTCTCCTGTTACCCTTGTAAAAATAAAAAAAAATTGGGTCTAAAGTAAAATTGTTGTGAAAAAAGTTAAATGTTCATTTTTCCTTTACACATTGCAAAAATTCCTGTGTTGCACCTTGAATGTGGTTTTGAGCACCTTGAGGTACAGTTTTTAGAATGGTTTCAATTTTGGGTATTTTCTGTCATATAAACCCCCTCAATGTCACTTCAAATGTGATGTGTGTTAAGGGCCTGCGGAACGCACCTAATAGATATTAAGGAGAGGTGCGTTCGCAGCTCGGGGTCCACCGTGCAGGCAGAGCCTGCTGCTAGTAAGATGGCGCAAATAGGCAGTATGAGCGAACTCTGTTATCCCGCAGAGTCGCAGATGTATACGTCGTAGCACTATATGGTGGTATGGGCGAACTCTGTTATTCCACAGAGTCGCTAACTAAAATGCTGTAGCGCTATATGGCGATATAAGCGGACTCTGTTAATTCACAGAGCCGCTGTGACAAAGACTGTGTCCTGTTAGACTCACTGGGGACACAGATGACTGCTAAGCGGATTGCAGTCTGTGGTCATGCAATCAGAAAACAAGCAATAATCTCCTCACTGGAGTAGCCGGTATTCTAATGGCGTTTTCAGCCAAGCCCTGAACACGTGCATACAAAACTCCTCACCGGAGGTGCCGGTATTCTAGGGGCTTATTTCAGCCGGACCTAACCACATGCATACATGACCACACTGGCGCAAGCACGTAACAGATTTGATACCAGCGCATGGCCGTGCGGTTATGCCACCTTTTTATAGTAGCAGCTACAGGACCTTCCAGAAAAGGACCAATGAGAAACTGTTCCAGAACACAAGCACTTTCAGGACCTTCCTGGCGGACCAATGGGAGTCGCTGCTGTAACCGAGCATGTGACCCCTGATCTCCAATGGGAGATCTTGCCCTGGGCATGCTCAGATGGAGAAAGCGAGGACTTTGTCCCAGGACTGCCTGCTCCAGCACTGGTTATATAGAGGAACCAGTAGAGGCAGCAACAAGCCTCTGCACAGCATTAGACCGAGCGAGACGCTGGGACCGACGTCTCTGCTGAGCAGGCTCCACTGCGGCCGGAGATGGATGGGGGACCTCAGCGGGACTGGTTCGATATTCCCCTTGTGCAGCAGCGGGAACTCGATCCCTAACAATGTGTTGTGGTCCCTAAAATAAATGGTTTTGTAAATTTTGGTGGAAAAATGAGAAATCACTGGTGAAATTTAACCCTTCTAACTTCCTAACAAAAAAAAGTTCCAAAAATTGTGCTGATGTAACGTAGACTTGTGGGAAATGTTATTTATTTTCTATTTTGTGTTACATAACTCTCTGCTGTAAGGGCATAAAAACTAAGTTTGAAAATTGCAAATTTTTTTACCAAATTTCTGATTTTTCACAAATAATCCCAAGTCTTGTCAAATTTTACTAATATCATGAAGTACAATATGTCATGAAAAAACATTGCAAAAATCAGTGGAATCCGTTGAAGCGTTCCAGAGTTATTACCACATAAATTAACACTGGTCAGAATTATAATATTTGGCCTGGTAATGAAGGTGAAAACAGGCTTGGGGGGAAGGGGTTCAGCTATGTTCTTTGTCTAAGCACCACCTCCCAGGAATCTGAAAATCAAAAATGGAAGAAATACATACTTGAGGTGAACATGGCTTTGAATTGTAAATCCTATATTATGGGGTTTATCTAGCGTGTATAGTGTAGATACATTTTGTCGAGAGACTGATCTCCAGAGAATGGACATTGTGCTGTAAAATAACAACTCCATCTCCATCTTTATTCCTATCCTTGGGCTTCTTTAGAGTGTGTTTAGTTAATCCACAGCATGTTTCATTGTTTCTTTTCCCATTCTTATAAATCAGTCTTTGCTTGCTAACAAAGAAGCAAATACAGCAAATTTAGGGTTCCACACGGGCCGGCAGGTTATTAAAATATTATAAAATAGATAATTTCATGTGAAGAATTGCGCATTATGCCTTCGCTATAGAAGATTTGTGTAAAGGGGCCTCTTGTGTAAGTGTAAATGAAATTATAGTCTACTTATGTAATGTTACTGGGCAAGCACATGCAGATAGCATTGCCATACTGCACAGTACTGTACAAATAAAGACGTTGCAGATCTTTGGCCTGATATTTCAAGCACTGATAAAAATTTTCATTCATACATATAAAATCAAAAGAGGGGAAAAATCAACACCACTCATGTTTATGGATTGTATCTGGTATTGAAGCTCAAGCTTGATCACTGGAGCAGTTCTTCTTTAGGGTACACAGATAACATGATCCTTGTAGATTTCTTATCTAAAGAAGTCAACCCCTGGGAAAAAGCTAAAATTGACACTTTTGTCCAGACAGTACTCACCCACCATACCACTTGAATCTAGTCCAAAGTTCCATTCTGCACATGTTTCTTGCTGCCCTATATCTGTTCCTTGGCCCTAAAGGGGATGTCTCAAAAACACATATCACCTATTCACCTGTCCACGCTTATGATGAATGTATTATCACTGGGAGTCTAGGTACGAAGACCCCCACCAATCCTGAAAATGGTAAATCTGGTATCCCCTGTGTGAATACAGCTGTAAAGGGCATGTATGACCATCACATATTAAGACAGTAACTGGAGTTGTGGTTGCACATGCTTATTATTGCTCCATTCACCTTGGAAGTTGTAGCCCCAAAGTGGGAAGTGGGAGTCACAGAGGTCAGACCACCATTGATCATACATTAATCGTTTATTTTGTGGATAGGTAATATCCACAAGTAATGTTCTTTAAAGGACAACCTACTTTAATGGCATCTGCGGTGCAGGATCAACCATAGGTTTAGCTCCATGGAGACGTCAGAGCACTGAAAAGGAAAATATAACTGACGGAATAACTTAGAACTTTCGCTACGTACTAATGTTGCATGTTTAGCTTTTGCTAAAAAAAAAAGTAATTAAAAAACAAACAGTTTTTACTCTTGTTTTGTTTTATTCCCACGTTTCTCGTATTACATTTATCATGTTTGCTTTAATCTGCCATGCAGTTTTAGATGTATGGGCCTTTATATTTAGTGATCATTTTTATGGTCTTTACCAAAGAGGCATTGCTAAAGGGAAATTATGTAGAACAGCCAACAGACATGCACTAGAAAATCCTGCCAGCCATACCTATTTATTAAATATTATAAAAGTTAGCACTAAATGAAAAGGAACACTATAGCTGATTAAATAAAATATAGAGGTATACCCAGGGGAGCAACTGGAATCAAATAAGAGGAAAAAGTGGCCATTTTTGACCCGATGAATAGATATAGCAAATACTGAACATATAATTGTTTTACTATTCTATTTATTTTTACTCCTATTTTCCAGATTTAAGGACCAGCCAGTGTTTGTCAGCACAAGAGATTCTCTCCCTCGGTTCCTTAGATCTCTGACATTCACATTCACTGATACGAACATCTAAATGGTGTCTGATCAACTATTCCCATATTTACAAGCGCAAACATCAATCGCACCATGGTGTGCTGCCGAGAATTAACAGCTGCGCCCTCGTTCAACTCATCTGCAACTTTAATACAGCAAACCAAGGGGTATTCTTACCAACAAAAAAGGAACACAACACTAGTGTGAGCAGTAAGACAATGGCTATGTTGTCTCACTTTAGCATTGTCTTATTACCGATTCTTCTTTGGAACAGGAATCTCAGTTCTCTGGGACACAGGCGTCATTCTTCATTGCTGTACAATGTGATCCAGGTGCATCTTGCTGTGAAAACACTAACTTTTACTGCCATTTTCCAGACTTTAAACTGACTCTACGGGATTTATAACAATTGTTTCAAGCAGTTCAGAAAACAAGAGAAACAAACAATCTATTTCCTCAGACCATTTGCAAGGGAGGCATTATAATCTATCTGAAAAGACAAGAGCATGCTGCTCCACTAATCCACAACAGGGCTTGAAAGCTGGCACCATGAGCAAACCTTCTGCTCACCATTATCCTGCTTACTCTATATAAATAAAGCTTATCAAGACAAGTTAGACTTGAGAGCAGAAGTGCTGTGTTATGGCATAGGTTTAGCAATGTGTGCTTAAACACTTCTGCATGGCTACCGGATTGTAAAAATAATCTAAATTGGCATCTAGTTATCAAGTCTATCGGGCAAGTGGTATTTTAGAGAACCAAGAAAAGTCATACAAAAAAATGAGAAAGAGGTGGTCCACTACTTGTACAACTCCTTTTCAATTACAATATTCCCGTATGTAGCATAAAATCACCTGATACTCATCTCCGATGCTGGCACCAATAGGTCTCCCAGAGCTTGTTTGACATCATGCTATATGAGGCTGGCAGCCAATGTGGCTGATTGGCTACTGAACTCTCACTTGGTTCAGATGTAATTCACACTCAGAAGAAGTCAAAGAGCAACAGCACTTCTTACTTTTTCCAGATACCAGTTTTGTGCTAAGAAAGTAAGTATTAAGTGACCCATTAATGTCTGCTGATTGACTGCAGGGCTCATATGACATAATGTCATGCAAGCCTTGGTGCAATGATTGCTAGAATGGAACTAGCACCGGAGGTGAGTATAGGGAATATTGTAATTGAGAAGGGATGGTACGAGTAGTAACAACCCTTAAAACACCTTCAAGATGCACTTCCATCAAAGTTTTTATCCTCTTAATATATTGTATTCATTATAATAATTAGCACTGTGTACTTACAATTGCTCATTTTGCCAATCTACCCAGATTATTATGCTCTTTTCTCTGCTATGTCTAGAAACAGGAAGTCTCTTGTCTCTGCATTTATCACTCCCCTCTTCACCTCCTGACCCAGCAGACAAAAACTTTTGCACTGAATTATGACTCGTACAGGGAAAATTGACTTCCTGTTTTTACATATAGCTTAGAAGAATTCAGCTAGTCAGTTTCTAACCCCTTAACCCCCGGAGGTATTTTCGTTTTTCCGTTTTCACTTTTTGCTCCACTTCTTCCCAGAGCCATAATTTTTTATTTTTCTGTCAATATAGCCATATGAGGGCTTGTTTATTTTGGCGGGACGTGTTTTACTTTTGAACAACACCATTAGAAGTACATGTCTGCTGTTCAAATCAGCTGACATGTGCCGGAAAAGATGTGGTCTCAGCGCCGGAACCCACATCAAAGGGAGGGAGTCCAACATCGGTGTACTATTACGCCCGATGTTGGAGAGGGTTTAATTACGTGACATCATAGCCTTAAAAGAAAAGGAAAGAGTTAACTGTGTAGAAGGGCAAAAAGAGCAATTGTAAATACACAGTGCTATATAATATGATGATTGCAATAAATTAAGAGAATAAAAATATTGATAGTCAAGCTTCTTTAACAATCGCCCATACATGTTTTAATAGAATTCTTTAAGGTTGCAACTTGGATGGCAGTTTTCATAGGCAGCCAAACACATATTATAAAGTAAGACTGATTTGCCTACTTAAAAAGTGTTGTGTATACAACTGAGGACGAGGGAAAACTAAAACAAAAAATTATCAAATATAAATATTCGAGCGAATGATAAACAATAAAATCTAACTAATTAGAGCCCACTAATGTTTTCAAATGCATATCATCAATATATTTTCATTAGCTAGACCAATTAATATGTCAAAATAAATATTAGACATTAACTGTCACAAATAAATCCACATTTATGATTAAAAAAAACAGTATAATCTTGGAAAATTAGGATTTTTAACAATTCATCCCACTCCAATAATTATAAAAAAGTAGTAAAATAAAGCCCTATCTGTTGTGAAAAAGTTACAAAACCATTTTAATGCAATAAAAAGACGCAAACGCAAAAAACTAAAAAAGCTAAAACTAAAAAAAATAATCTGTCATTACGGCCCAAAGCAAATGCAACAAAACAAGACCCACAGATATTTGCACAAAGGGAAAGTTTGTCTTTGGCCATGGAATTTAGATAAAGCTGGTGACTATGATACTATGGATGGCAGAATTCCCAACTGTCAGGAGCAATTATTAGGAAACCCTACAGGGGGCTCCACATTTTGCTTCATACAGTATTTCTGATTATATCATTTGGAGATCTGCAGAGAATAACATGTAACATGGACTGATGCAATCATATAGGATTCTGCAATGGGTATCAGAGAGGTGAAGGAAAACTGTCAGAGGTCATTAAAACACAGGAAAGATGTATATCTTTGTACCGTATTAGCCAGCAGAAAGAAAAATATTTAGAGTTGAGAGTCCTCAGTGGTTGATACCTTTTAATGGCTAACTTAAATAGATGGTAACAAATTGCAAGCTTTCGAGACTACTCAGGTCTCTTCATCAGGCACTGACTAATACAAAATTTGAAGAATCATATATTTATATATTTATGCACAACACAGCACAGAAAAAATGCAATAAATAAGACAAGTGACGTGAAGCAGAACTATCATTATGGGAGAGTGATAGACAGTTATTGCCATAAATATTGGAACAGTTCATAGATAAGAAGTGAAAGTGTGGCACTCCAGAGTCCGGTTGCCATGGTGACATTGACTCCCTCTACAGGGTGGTGATGTCATGCATGGTAGCAGGAAGAGGTCCCCATGTGAGGTAATACACAGCATCCAACACTTGTTCTAATGCCAGACCAAAAGGGGCATAGCTGAAGGGAGTGACAGTTGGTGGGAGGAGTTAAACTGAGGAGAGGGACGAGAAAGGAGCGGAGACAAGGGCTCTGGGGAATTGCAGCTGCATCAGAGCTGATCCCGGAGTGGAGCGTTGATTAAAAGGACGCCAGAGTCCTGGGCTGTGCGGGCCCTATATGCCTCGGCAGCCAAATCTGGAGGGCAGTGGACTGCAAGCTCCCTGACCACACTGAACACCTGGAGGCACCACAGCAGACCAAGAGCCCAGGGCTGCCAGTGAACAGACAGTGCCTGTGATAGGCTCACGCTGTTTGCCATACAGGTTAAAGCCAACATGCAGGAAAGGGTCGCAGCTGAGCTACAGGCAGCAGGGACAAGGAAAGAGAGCGCAGAAGGAAGGCCTCTAACCCCATCTGGAAGGGTGGATCCCCTGAATGCTTCCAGGTGACGCAGGACTCCTGCTATCATCTGTAACTAGGACCCCGAATTGCATTTTCAACTACCAAGAAGAAGTAAAGAAAACTGCACTTTTCTGTGTCTCTTGATTATTCTCTGTACCTCAACGCTCACCATCACCTGAACACCCTATTACATCTGCCCTGGGGCCTAGCTCTACCTGTGGAGAGCAGTAATATCTCTGCTGCGTCACCATTTGCCCCAGTGACCTGAACAGTAGCGTCGGCCATATAGCCGAATACCAAGGGTGGCGTCACTAACTAATTCCAATACTAACTATCCCCATTATCATCTTTGACAATTTTATTGGACGCCCAGGGCCACGGACCGGGTCACCGCTGTCATGACTTCCCCTTTAAGAACTGCCCAGCCCGGGTCTGAGCAACCCATGGCCCTGGTGGGGCACTGCAAAAGTTTTATTGTCCTCTGATTAGGGTCTGGTAATGTGTTGTGATATCCCCACAAGGTCTTAGGAGCAAATTCCTTAATTGATGTAAAAAGACATAAATCCATGCAACACATTCATTCCTGCTCTGAGTGTGTCAAAGGTTGTCATGAGTTTATACTCCCAGTCTCTTCTGTCTCTCTGAGATGTGAAGTTACCTTTCAATACAAGTAATTTCATGTGTATGGTGCTGTGATCAGGCATACAAAAATGTTTTGACACAGGTAGATCCATTCTTTTTTCTCTTATTGTGTGGCGATGAGAATTCATCCTTGGTCTCAGTTTTTACCCTGTCTCCCCCACATACAGACCCCCAGTTGGACATTTAGTACAAATAATTAAGAACACCACATTAGATGTGATGCAGCTGAAAGTACCTGGGATCTTGTAGTCCTGATGTGAATTGGGGATCTTTATCTTGTCTGTGGTCATAATAAATGGACAGGTTTTACATTTTTTCTTGTTGCAAGGAAAGGTTCCTGAAGCTGTTGGAGAAGACAGGGAGCTTCTGACTATGATGCTTCTTAGATTTTGGGGCTGCCTAAAACACAGTAGTGGGGGGTCTGGAAAAATGGATTTTAATCGGGCATTTTTTTGTAGTAAAGGTTGTAATTTCAGTGCAGCTCCCCCTAGCACTTCCAGATTTGGATTGTAGGTGACTACTAGAAGCACCCGATTATTTTCTTCTTTAGCTTTGTAATGTAGCAGGTGATTCCTTGACATTCTAAGGGCTCTTGTAATTTGGTTTTGAATTGTTCTTGGATGGTAGCACTGATTCAAAAAGGTCTTTTTGAGGTGACCAAGGTGTTCATCTCTATCCATGGGGTTGGAACATATACGACTGTATCTGATGGCTTGGCTGTAGATAATAGAGTTTTTTATGTGGTTTGGGTGGAAACTGTCCCCTTTAAGGTATGTTGGACGGTCGATTGGCTTCTGATACAGGGATGTCTCTATTTCATTGTTCTTTAGCTTAATGATGGTGTCCAAAAAGTTAATCTCAGTGCTGGAGTAGTTGAGTGTTAAGTTGATGGTGGGATGAAATTGATTAAACTGTTTGTGGAACTCTTTAGCTGTGGCTCAGACTCCGTCCAGATGATTAAAATATCATCAATGTAGCGGTAGTAGGCCTGAAGCCTGATGGGACGTGAGGACAAAAAGTTGCTTTCAAGCTTGGTCATGAAAAGATTTGCATATTGTGGAGCTATTTTACTTCCCATAGCTGTGCCATTCTCCTGTAGATATATATTGTTGTCAAATTCAAAGTAATTGTGGGTGAGTATGAATTTTATAAGTTTCACCACAGAATCAGCATCAGTCCCTGTGTTTTCCATGAAGAATTTGCAGGCATTTAATCCATCCTGGTGTGGGATATTATAGTACAAAGACTCCACATCCATGTTGGCCAGGAACCTTTCCTTGCAACGAGAAAAAATGTAAAACCTGTCATTTATAATGACCACAGACAAGATAAAGATCCCAAATTCACGTCAGGACTACAAGATGCCAGGTACTTTCAGTTGCATCACATCTAATGTGGTGTACTTAATTATTTGTACTAAATGTCCAACTGGGGGTCTGTATGTAGAGGAGACAGGGCAAAAACTGAGAACAAGGGGGGTGTGGTCTAGCTCTTGCCATGTGAGGAAGCAGGAGACTGGAGCTCCCACAAGACTTCCCAGAAAAGTGACTATAAAGCGGACTTTGAGGTTCCAAACTATCCCCTTTTACTGTGGGACTATTGCTACTTGCCCCAGGATCATCTGGGGGACCTAAATCAGACCTTTAGGACCAGGCAAACTGAAGTTTTCCATCATAGAAAGTAACAGGATTACATTGCTTTCCTATCCAAGATGTCCGCCATGCTGTCCTTGTACAGCTAAAACCAGGAGGAATGTCCCCCCTCCCTTATGTGGGTGAGTAGCTGAATTTGCCTATATACATGAAAGTACTTTACATTACCTTTCTGAAGAAAGAAGATTTGCATATATAAAGAGACTTAACTTGTGGATTGAAAGCAGTCAGATAAATATTCCTGCCTAAGGTGAATGTGCCTCCATCTGCCTAGTTTGCATAAGGGACATGAGTAGCATTAGACTTTATTGATCTGCTTTATTTACAGCCAATCTCATATTACATAAACTATAGAGCTCACTGTGGTATATATTGTGATCTGTACTGTCAGCATGGAAGCCACATCGGCAGGGAGCCCCAACTTGTGACCTGAGGCATAACTCCTAAGGCTCTAGATCACAGCTCTCCCCTCTGTTTCTGCTCCAGAGACCCTGTACAACCCTCTGCTTTCCCTCCGGCAGCCATTACAGCAGAACTGCTTCACACAGGAGCCCGCAGAGGACTCTGCAGGGCTGACAGCCTTCCTACCAGCACACAGGATTCAAGTCTGGATCTCCAAAAAAAAAACTGAGAACAAGGATGAATTCTCATTGCCACACAATAAGAGAAAAAAGAATGGATCTACCTGTGGCAAAATATTTTTGTATGCCTGATCACAGCACCATACACATGAAATTACTGGTATTGAAAGGTAACTTCACATCTCAGAGAAACAGAAGAGACTGGGAGTATAAACTCATGACAACCTTTGACACATTCAGAGCAGGAATGAATGTGTCACATGGATTCATGTCTTTTTACATCAATTAAGGAATTTGCTCCTAAGACTTTTGTGGGGGCATCACAACACATTACCAGACCCTAATCAGGAGACAATAAAACTTTCACTCATTATCTATGAACTGTTCCAATATTTATGGCCATAACTGTCTATCACTCTCCCATAATGATAGTTCTGCTTCACGTCACTTGTCTTATCTATTTCATTTTTCCTGTGCTGTTTTGTGGATAAATATGTGATTCTTCAGATTTTGTATAAGTCAGTGCCTGATGAAGAGACCTGAGTAGTCTCGAAAGCCTGCAATTTGTTATATCTTTTCAGTTAGCCATTAAAAGGTACCAACCACTGAGGACTCTCAATTCTGAATATAGAGGTTATTAAAGTTTTTTTATCTTTTTTGCATATATTGAGTCTAGAGATAAGCTAATCTGTTAGCGATTAATAGAATTTGATTTCAATTTTACAAAACAATTCAATCCAGGTTCTCCTCAATGTAAATTTTTTGGCAATTTTATTCACGCAATGGCAGTTAAATTGCAGAGGGCTAACAAAACAAAACCACACCTGTTCTGCTACTGTAGTCCGCTGTATAGTTTACCTACCAGCCTTTTTCATTATCTTCACTCAACCTGATCTTTAAAATAAATGAGTAAGACTCAGATATCATGTTGTACATCACCTACGGCATAGTCAGTACTTCAGGAGATGTGCGTCATGACGTTCTGACGTCAAGTCACGCGAGGCATTAACAAGACCTCGAATGATGGGCATCTTCTGATGATGTTCTGACGTTTGAGGTCTAATTAGCGCAAAGTGACGATGACAGAAAATCTGACGACAATGCTTGGAGGATCGAATGTGTGGAGGCCTGGATACCAGCCAGCAGTGGCAGCACATGTGAGTGGCAAGGCTTTTTTTATTCACTCCATATTTATTATGCTCTGGTATCTGATGACACCTTAGAGCATAATATGAAACATTCAATATGCATCAAATAATCAAATTTCATGGCCAAATTTAAACAAAACGGATGAATTTAAAATTCGTCAGATTTGTTTACTACTGATTGAATCCTTAGGCTGATTCAGTGTTTTCTTTGTTTTTATTTTGCGGTTATTCATTAAATGATTTTGACTTTTTACAGTAAGAAGCATTATAATTTCACAGATGTTAAAGAAAATGCTCAACTTTTATCACCGTACACTACACTGTATATAGACAAATGTATGGGGGCTCCTACTGTACACTTCACACCTACTTTACAGGAGCATGTATAACACCATTACAAATCCATAAGCATTAATATGAAGTTAGTGCCTCTTTTGTTTTTTATAACTGTTCCACAGTGTTCCTGCAAGATTTTGGAAATTGTGGGAATTCCTGTCAATTTAGGAGAGCATTTATGAAGTCAGAAACTGATTTCAGATGAAAGGGCCAAGCTGCCAATCTTTATTATAGTTTATCAAAAAGGTGTTTGCTGTGTTGAAGTCAAAACTATGTGTGGGTCAGGTTCTTCTACCTCAAACTCACCCAACCAGGCATTTAAGGACCCTGCTTTGTGCACTGGGAACGTGAACGTGCTGTTACACTATAGCAACTTATGCTTCGACTCATTTCTTTCGTATTGTCTTAGGTTTTTGTACTTTGTACAAACAGGGGAGTGTCCCTTTTTTCTGAGCTAGACATCTTTATAGTTTCCCATGGACAGGTGTAGGAACTAATCATCCTGCTGTCCTGCTCTGCACTCTTAAGGTACTGCCACACTACTCGATCCCGCTAACGATCTCGTTAGCGTCGCATACTAATGAGATCGCTAGCGGGATTGTTTACAATATCGCTAGTGTCGGCCACATTTAGCGATGTCGTTAAGGACGCTATCGCGGTTAGCGATCTCCTTAATGACTTTAGCGGTACAAAAGTACCGCTAAATCGCTAAAAAAGGTGCCACACTCAGCGATATATACTTACCCAACGGGACGCCGACGATCAGAATAGGGTCCGGAACGATCAGGACGACGGACGAGATCACAGCAGGGGCCACGTCGTTGCTGCATGCCGCACACAACAACATCACTAACGGGATCGCTAAATAGTGACGTTTTTTAGCGATCCCGTTAGCGATGTTGTTTAGTGTGGCATACCCTTTACTAACATTAAGTTCAGTTGACACATGCTAAGGTTTAACCTTGTTATGGTGGGATTGCTTTTACGCTCTGTTTTGATCAAAATTTGTTCATTGTGAACACAATCATGCTGGAGCAGACAAAGGTCTTCTCCAAACTGGAAGCATGCAATTGTCTTGGAATGCTGAAGAAAATACCAATTTTAAGTAAACTTTCAAAAAAGGAGTACACAGCCATTCTGGAGCATATTTTCAAAGTAATTACACCTTTTTCAGGTATAAGAGATTTAAATTCTGATATATGCAGTTTGTATTATAAAATCTAATGGCAGATTTGCTTTAAGATTGATGTAAATTAGTATGCCTACTTTGTAGGAAACCTGCAGTGTTAGGCCTCTTTCACACATCCGTTTTTTTGTGTCAGGCA
>VIAB01013916.1:18566-32155 GCA_009801035.1 Oophaga pumilio
TGGTCTGTACTGTACGTTTTGTGAAATCTCATGTACACACTGCACTTTTAACCCCATAATGGTTGCTGATTTGCCATTTACATTGGGTATTAACAGGCCTTAGTCTACAGCGCTGTGTTCTTGTGTGGTGATAGTACAAGATCACTGTGTTAAAGGGAACCTGTCAGGCGAATCATGCTGCCAGACTCCAGGCAGCATGAATCAGAGCTCGGCTGCACGATTGCAGCCAGGTATATTGATCTTTGAAACGCTCTGGTGTTTAGTTGAAAATACAGGCAGATCTTGATCTATGTACATGTGAGGGATCTGCAGAGCATCTTTGCAGAGCGAACTCTCCATGTGCTGGGTGTGCTTCCAGCGGCCACTCCCAATGCTGTGAGCGGTGACTGTAGCTGCTCTGTGCGCGCCTCTATGACTGAAAATCGCCAGCTCCTGGGAGGAATAAAGTTCATTTTCACCCAATAGCTGGGCTTTCTGTAAGACAGCTGGACAGTATCGTAATGCCATTAACTTGCAGATTAAACCTATATCCATAGCAAATAGCATGTGGGGAAATGACAGGTTCCCTTTAAGTACTGGTCAGTAACCCTTTTCTGGATGATTGTCCTTTAGTCTATACACTAATTTTGTCTCTTCTTCCTTTAGATTACAAGACAAAGCCTCTGAGTGAGTGGACCGAAGAGCAAGTCTCGCACTGGCTCCAGTCCATACCCATAAACCAGAAGTATGTTGACAAGCTCTACGAGGAGGAAGTCTCAGGGCCGGTGCTCAAAGAAATAGACGAGCAGTTCTTAATAAGTGCTGGAATGAAACATGGTCCCATAAAACTGCTGATTAAAAAGAGGGATGAGTTGCTCACCAAGGAAGGGGAGCAAAAAACACCACAAAGATCTGACGATGGCAAAAAATATCTAGAAATTCCACAGGAAACAGGAGCATCAGGACACTCATGTGTGGTCTATTCTCAACCAGAGGAAGTCCAGACCCCCGTAAATTCAGATCTTGTGAACTCTCCACAGAAACTTTCCACAGATGAGATACAAAGCTCAAAGGAAACTCAAAAGAGCAACAATCTGGACCACAGAGCCCCCCAGCCTCAGCTCTCATCCTCTGTGTCTCCTGCTAATTTCCGCCCATTCAATAAAGAAGTTGGAAACTTTAAATATGTGAAGGGCCAAGTCCTTCCTCCAGAATCTGGAGTAGAAGACATGATCACACCGTGTCATGAGTACAAGTCACTCATTACTGCCTCTAAGCTGGACCGCAAAAGACTTCAGGCGAAATTTGCCTCAGAGGTGGTCAGATTTGCTTGTGCTTGTATGAACGTGAGGACTAATGGAACGATACATTTCGGAGTGATGGACCACGAAGAAGACAAACGCAGTATACATGGGCAGATAATGGGAATCACGGTGAAGGAGCAAGACATGTACGTCGATGCACTGGATTATATTGAGAGGTGTCTTAATAAAGGAGAACACGAAGCAGCCAGAGCGTGTATTCGCACCCCCAAATTCATTGCGGTTGTAGATAAAGATTGTAAAGATCAGCGCTTTGTGGTCGAGGTGGATGTGGTACCTGATTCAGGTTCTGTGAAAGGACGAGTTTTCCAAGCAAGTTTACCAAAGTTCAATGAAAAGAGCAACAAAGTAAGTTTTGAGAAGAAAACCTATTACCGCAGAATTGGTGCAAAATCTGTGCCAGTCCCTGAGGATGATATGGTGCAGTTTATCCAAGGGCTGCAGGAAGTGGATGCAAGAAGAGAAAAGGCAGAAACTATACCACTGTGTGACATGACAAGCCTGGAAAATATCACCAAGAAAATAGACCTCCTCACTGGAGGTAAAGAATATATGGATGACACCATATGGTATATACTGGTCACCAACAAGTGGGAACTGACTTCCCTGGAAAATCTCAACTTCCTCACGCGCCTAAAGATTTTTTGTGTATTTGACTTTGATGCCAACTCTGATGAGTCTGGACTGTGCTCCACATACAAGGAACACCATGCTCCCAACATCCATTCCCTGACAGATTATACCAGTGACAGTAAGATGAGCCTAAGTGAACTGAGAAAGTCTCTTGGACTTTTCGATCAAACAAGCTGGATATTCTGTAATGGCCGAAGCAATTTCCGAGGGGGTGACATGCCCTGTGATGAAAATACCTGGATCAAGAATAAGAAAAAGCACCTGCTGAAGGCACTGTCATTAATTTGTGATGAGCTTTTCCCACGAGGAACCTATGTTGTGGTGTTTTTACTGATGTCACCAGTGGAGAAGCCCATTGTGGAAATTTTCCACAGCTTCTACGCCCTGATGAGCGGGATGGAAGATATCATTTGTATTGCAGAAAACAAGGAATATTACAAGGAATGGGCCAGCCTTGCCCAGGCATCATGTAACCTGGAGACACTGGAGCAGAGGAGCATTGTTGGAGTACAGTTGAGTCACATCAACGCTACAGTCCAGAGCAAGTTCCCTATTGGGAACTCTTATAGAAATCTGCCGGTGTCATCCAAAGGTGTGTGTGTTCTTAACACGCCCGATGAAGAGAAAATGCACTCTCTGGAAATCCTGTGCGTGAATGAATGCGGTGATAAAAATCTTCATCTTCTGGCCAAGAAGGAGGTGAAAGATCTGGAAGGGATGTTCTATCGAGGAGGCAAAATCAGCTGGAAACATCTCTGGCTCGCAGAACAGAAAATGTGTGGAGATTTTATTGAGCGTGAAGTATGTAACAAAGTCCAGAATATTCTACATGGGATTCAGTATGAAAAAACTGTCCGGCTGCCAGTCGCAAGGATAAAAATTTTCCACCATCCCGGGAGTGGAGGAAGTACAGTCGCACGGCAGGTCATGTGGAAGAACAGGAATGTTTTAAGATGTGCTATTGTCAGGTCATCTAGCCTTGTTTCCATAGTTAGTCAGCACGCTGTGAAGCTCAGGGAGTATGAAGAGAATGACCCCAACTTATGCCTGCCTGTCCTGCTGCTGGTGGAGGACTGTGAAGAAGACTACCTGGATGACCTGAGGCACGAGTTGATGGAAGCCATGGCGGTAAAAAAAATTGTTTATTCCAAGCCTTGTTTCATTCTCATGAGCTGCAAGCGATCAAATGTCCCAGAAGATTTTTTTAAAGCATCGGCATCTGACACGGTTGTCATCACTCATAAGCTCAGCCAGAAGGAAAAGCAGGAGTTCTCTACAAAAGCGACAGAGCTGAAGAAAGAGTTTCCCAAAGAAGAGTTCATAATCACCTTTGTCCTTATGAGCCGTGGGTTTGATGAACAATATGTGAAAGATTTTGTGCGGAACGTTCTGCGAGGAATTGATCACTCGTCTGACATCACTCGGCTCCTGAGATACGTTGCGCTACTCAATTGCTATGTCCAGAATTCCTACATTTCTGTTTCACACTGTGAGGCTTTCCTTGGCCTTGGAGTCATGACCAAAGATCAGCACAATGCAATACGACAATGTAATTTTAAGAGCTACCTCTTTAGAAGTGAGCAAGCGCGGCTCCTGTTCATTGAGCTGAGGGAAAAGAATTCTTGCATCAGCTCCATCCACATCATACATCCTCTGATTGCTAAGGAAGTGTTGAACCAACTGTCAGAAATCCGTCCTCAGAGTGACATTGTCAATGATCTCCTTGACGAAAAAGTTTTACTTCAACACAGATTTGGCCGGGATGACTTTATAAAGTTTATTAGAGACTTATTTTTAATGCGCTACCGAAAGAGCCGAGGTGACAGCGTGGATACGTTCTTCTCGCCCATGATTGAACATGTATGTAAAGTGGAAAACAATCCTGAGAAGGCAATCAAGCTCCTGAAAGCCGCATACCAGCAATTTGACAAGGATGCCTTCTTTGCTCAGCAGCTGGCCCGCTTGCATTACGTGCATGAGAAGTTCGAGGAGGCTAAAAGCTGGGCAGAGACGGCCAGGTGTCAACTGCCAGGTAATTCCTTCATACTACACACAGAAGGTCAGGTGTACAAGAAGTGGTTCATTTTGCTACTGGACCAGAAGAAAAATGACCTCACTCCAAATGATGTCATCGAATTGATAGAACGCAGTCTTAAATCTATGGAGTGTTTCAGAGCAGCAGAAAATGCAGCAAAAACTGAGAGAGACAGTATGAATGACTCTGCGTTTTTCGGAGAAGTTGATGTCGGCTGCCGATTATTACAGATGCTTTCATCACAGCTCGTGTTCTCCAAGAACAAAGGAAAGGAGAACATGGAACTTCTGAAATACCTTTTGACAGATTATATACCGGAGGAGATTGAGAAGCCATGGTTTGAATATCACAGTCGCCTAAAGGGACTTTACCAAAATATCTACAATGCGTTGGAGTGGATAGCCGATGATGTGGGTTACTTCCAGTTAGGGAAAATTGAAGATGGAGTACAGCTGAGCAAGACAGAAGAACACGTCAAGAATCCTAGAAAGTGGCTGCTACGGAAGACAGAGGTTTTCGCTAAGTTCTTCAGCTCTGAGTTTTTGCTGAAGAACACAGAAGTACATGTTAATAGTCAGCTGGTCAGTAAGATGAGCATTTATGGGCTGGGAGGAGGAAGCGTGGCCACGATTCTGTCCATATTGTCTGATTCTATTGCAAAACGATCCAGTGAAAAACTGGAGAATATAATTGCGCTGTACCCAGAGGACATCACCCGTCAGGGACTTGGTGACACTGATCTGGCCAATTACATCATCTCTCAAATAGCGCTTGGATGTGTGTGTCCTGGATCCTCAAAATTGTTATCATTACAGGAGCTCCGCGAACTCAGTAAGAGGTTTCTACACACCAGAAAGACCTTCCAGCCCAGCGCCTACCTCCTCACCTTCCTGCTCTACTGGCCAGATGACAAAGTCGACGATAAACCAGATGCCAATAAAGACAACATATTGGCCAATGCTCTGCAGATGGCACGAGAATTGCATGAGAGAAAAATCAAAAATGTCCCAGTAAGGAAGAAAAGAACCAATGTGCTCTTCTTTCTGGGTAAGGGATACGGTCTCAAGAAGATCATTCATCGGAGCTCCATCGAGAAGCACATCGCAGGTCCACTGAATGAAAAGCGCATGAAGTGGGACAATGATGACCTGTGGAAGGTTGATAGTGTGCATCGCCTGCTGACAAATGTCCCTGGCTGGACCGAGAATGGAAGACTGTATGCAGAAGGACACTGCAAGAAGAGTAAAATTGAGATCCTGCCATTGAATCTCCCATCAGTGCCGCATGGTAATGAGAACGTCACCTTCTTTCTGGGGTTCACATTCATTGGCTTTGTAGCTTATAACATACAGGTGCAAACTGACACCAAATCCTGAGCTGGGGCCACAACATCATGTGGTTATGGAGGAGTGGCTATCTCCTTACCAGATAGGAATGTAATCCTCCTCATCCTCTATTATGGTGGAGGTTTTTCCCTTTATCTCTGTGAATGACCGTCCCTATGGCGGTGATACCCCTGTGTATAATGAATGACATTATATACTTGTAATAAAAGCGAAGCCCCTTGTTCAGGCTGGAATAAAGTCTTGTGATCAAAACAGAAATGTGAGGAGTGGACAATTCATCAAACAGATTGTGCCAAAATTCTGGTCTAAAACTGTTTCAAATGTCTCAATATTGTTGCTCCATTTGTAGTTGAGGTTGTGGCCAAGTGTGGCCCATCAAATTCATTATAATTTAGGCCACAAAAATGGGCCAAAATCAGGACATGTCATGTACGCTAGCCAAAGGCGGCTGAGGGGTGCACGAAGCTCATTAAGAAACGTATGCTTGCCTACATCTGCCCTATACATGGGAAATTATATTAAAGCGAACTTGTCACCTGTTTTGGCCGATATAAGATGTGGCCACTGCCTTTCAGGGCTTATCTACAGCGTTCTATAATACTGTAGATAAGACCCCGATCTGACAAGAAAGATAACAAAAATAAGTTTTATTATACTCACCCAGGGGGCAGTCCGGTCCGATGGGTGTCGCAGGTCCGGGTCCGACGCCTTCCATTTTCTTATGATCGCCACCCTCCTGCTTGCTCCATGGCTCCTCGGCATTGCGCTCCTGCAAAGGCGCACTTATCTGCCCTGTTGAGGGCTGGGCCTCTCTGACCTTTCCCGGCGCAGGAGCGCGATGCCGGGGAGCCATGAAGCAAGCAGGACGGCGATCATAAGAAGATGGGAGGCGCCAGACCCAGACCTGCGACACCTATCGGACCGAACCGCCCCGTTTTCTTCTCTTTCAGGTCAGATCGGGGGCTTATCTACAGTATTATAGAATGCTGTAGGTAAGCCGTGAAAGGCAGTGGCCGCATCTTATGTCGGCCAAAACAGGTGACAGGTTTGCTTTATACATCAGCCCTCTCCAAAAAATTGGAGGAGGAAACACTAAAATTCTTGGAAAATCCTTTTTCACATCAAGAACTAGAAGCCTCTGTTCGAGATCTCCCTAGTAGTAAAAGTCCAGGGCCTGATGGTTTCACAGCTGAATTCCATAAATTCTTATTTGAACAATTGTCTCCGTTAATATTACAATCGTTTAATTCCATATCAGAGTCTTTCTTTCCTTCTCATTCCACAATAGCACATGTTGCAGACATTCCCAAACCAGGGAAAGCCCCCAACTCATGTAGTAGATTTACAATTATATGCCAAGCTTTTAGCCAATAGACTTAAATCCCACCTCCCTCGTTTAATACACCCAGACCAGGTGGGTTTTGTTCCGGGAAGAGATACTTTGAAAACAATAGATATTAGTAATCATGCACACACTCAAAAAACCCCTTTAATGATCCTATCGCTTGATGCCGAAAAGGCTTTTGATAGGATCTCTTGGTCTTCTCTCTCTTTCAAACCCTGAGCCACATCGGTTTGGGTCCTGTATTTACTTAAAAAATCTACAACTCTCCCTCAGCCCAGCTGAAAATTAATGGCTCCCTTTCGGCCCCCTTTACTATAAAGAATGGTACTAGGCAACGTTGCCTCCTCTCCCCAATGTTGTGTATCCCTATAATGGAGCATCTTATGGAGGCCACATGTGCTAATCCTGAAATACGGGGAATCACAATAGCGGGTTCTGAGTATAAGTGTTCTGCATTTGCTGATGACCTGCTAGATTATTTAACTGACCCACATACCTCGCTTCCGTTCCTGATGTCTGAGCTAGCTCGTTATAGTAGTTGGTCCAATTTTAAGATCAATCTTGAAAAATCTGAAGCTATAAATGTGGCGCCCCTGAGGGTTCAGTCGCCACAGAGGTGTTGCATCTCACCCAGAGGTGTGACACCTGACTCTCAGGTAAGGAGAAAGCACCCCTAGGACTCCACACCGACATCCAACACACCATACCAGCTGAGCATACGGACGAACCCTACGGGAGGATGGTCTGACTCAGACTGGTTAGCAAAGGGTGTAGATATGGGTGGGTGGAGCTAGCAGCAGCACTTAGGCTGCGTGTGAGAATAGAGAGCAGCGAGTCTTTGACTGAGTCTTCGTCTGAGTTCATCTCAGGAAGAAACTGTTAAAGTCAGCGAAAGGGTCCGAAAAGGCACGGACATTGGTTTATCCATCCGTGGCCCCCATCCTGAAAAAGGAAGGATCAAGGCCATCAGAGCACGGCCCCTAGACTAGTGGGAAAGCTTCAGGCCCCGCTATAAAGCTGACGGTGGTGATCACTTTATAGGTCATTGCCACCACCACCAGCAGCATCCCCTGGAAGGAAGCTATATAGGACCAAGGACGTACAGCATTGATCTGTTTCCCGACAGGACCGCAGCTTCTGATCTGAAGGACTGCATGGTGAGGTGCTAGGAAGAAAGGAGTAGAAAAGCACAGAGAGAGTAAAGGCCAGGAAGGAACATACCGAAAGGGAGTCCTGGGAAGTGCGACCAATCTACCTGGGGGTTGCTGGACCACTCACCCGGAGGACACAGTGCCAAGCGGGGATCTGTATGGCGCCCATCAGACTGTGAGTAAAAACCCTGAAACTGCACTTGGACTGTCTCCCTGATTATTCCAGCATCGCACATTCCTCTCTGCTACATCAACGAGCACCATCCCTTCACTACCACATCTACCTGCCCTGGAAGGACACAGCCTCACCTGTAGGAGGTACACCAACTAGCTGCACTACACCATCTCTTCCATAGGACCTGCACAGCAGTGCTGGTCACCCTGACCAGATACTACAGGTGGCGTCATGAATCACTATACGAACATTATCCCCTGTAAATATAAATCCCCTTTTTGGTGAGCGCCCAGGGCCACGGACCGAGTCGTGGCTACCGTGACATCCCCCCCATAGAAATCTACGGGCTCGGGTCCGAGTACCCCACGGCCCTGGCGGGCGGCTCATAAATATTTCCCTACCCTTGCAAATGGTGAATGTTATGAAATCTAATTTTCCATTTAAATGGCCCCCAAATAATCATATTAACTACTTGGGCACCATTATTTCGGCAGATTTATCAGAATTGTTTGACTTGCACTTTGGTTGATTTTTATCCAGATTGGAAGGGGATCTTAATTCCTGGAACCGTGGAGAGTTCTCCTGGTTTGGCTGAGTTATCATCCTCAAAATGATTGTATTGCCTAGACTTTTGTATTTACTACAAACTATTCCGATATATATCCCATTCTCCTTCTGGATGAGGGCCCAACGTAAATTCAGTCAATTTGTTTGGTCGGCGGGATGTCCAAGAATTCATAGTACTGTTTTGGTGCTTCCAAAGGATTTGGGGGGGTATAGGTTTGCCGGACTGCCGAAAATACTATCTGTCGTCCGCCCATGCAAGAATCTTAGATATTCTGCACTGCAGAGAATCTAAACTGTGGGTACGTGTAACACTCGCGCCCTGGCTGGGCGGGCGAGCGTGGGATTGTGGCCCCACTGTACCACAAACCAGACTACCCTGGAAGGGGCGTGACTAAGCAGCTACCTTGGTGTTTGCTGGAGCCTCTGATGGCGAGGTCAGTCTTGTGCGGCAGGTAGCTGCCAGGTACCACTCCAGAGCAGTGTCTGGCTGTGGCTGCTGCATGCCTCCCAACCGTCCCGAATTGAGCGGGACAGTCCCGATTCTAACCCTCCCACCCGCTGTCCAGGTCAGTACACTGTGTCCCGCAGTGAGAGAAGCCGCCACGCCCCCCATGCACCCTATCGTCGCCCTCCCAGCTCTCCACTTCAGCTTCTTACACCAGAGCAATGACTTTGCTGTGTTGTCCTCTTATGTGCGAGCAGGACTTGTGATGAGGTCACAGGAGGGGAGGAGTTAGGTGTCACATGGTCAGGCTCATCAGTGTATGCAGGTCTCTGCTGTGCTGGTTGTCATGGTGCTGGATGAGGGTAAGTTTATGTGTGGGGTCAGGAGGGGTTTACAGTGTGGATGTAGCAGTGCTGTGTGTGAGGTGTACGGAGCGGAGCTGTATGTGCGAGGTGTACGGAGCGGAGCCATGTGTGTACGAGGTGTATGGAGCGGAGCCATGTGTGCGAGGTGTACTGAGCGGAGCCGAGTGTGCGAGGTGTACGGAGTGGAGCCATGTGTGTACGAGGTGTACGGAGCAGAGCCGTGTGTGTACGAGGTGTACGGAGCGGAGCCGTGTGTGTACGAGGTGTACGGAGCGGAGCCGTGTGTACAAGGTTTATGGAGCGGAGCCGTGTGTGTACAAGGTGGATGTAGCAGTGCTGTGTGTGTATGGGGCATACGAAACGGAGAGCTGTGTGTACGAAGTGTATGAAACTGAGCCGCTCAGCTGCGTACACTTCGTACACACAGGGCTTCGTGCTTGAGCCATGTGTGTACGGAGCAGAGCCATGTGTGTACGGGGTGTACGTAGTGGAAACGCGTGTGTATGGTGCAAAGCCGCATGTGTACAAGGATTACGGAGCAGAACCGCATGTGTACGAGGTGTAGAGCGTGGCTGCGTGTGTACGAGGTTTACGGAGTGGAGCCGTGTGTGCGCGAGGTGTATAGAGCGGAGCCGCATGTGTACGAGGTTTACGTAGTGAAGCCGTGTGTGTGTACTGAGTGGAGCCGTGTGTGCGCGAGGTGTACGGAGCGGAAGCGTGTGTGTACGAGGCATACAAAGCGGTACCGTGTGTGTATGAGGTGTGCAGAGTCGTGCGTGTATAAGGTGTATAGTGGGGAGCATTCATACCTCCCAATCGTCCCAGATCCAGCGGGACAGTCCCGATTTTGAGAGTCTGCCCCACTGTCCCGACCAGGAGCTTACTTTTCCCATGGACACAGAATTACACGGCGGAGCCCCGAGGAGCACTTTAAAATTCGCACGTGACGTTCCACCGGAAGTGACGTGCTAGCAGCTGACCGTAAATGAGGTAATTTCGGGAGGAGATTGTGATGGAACCATGGAAGCACTTCAGGGAATGCTTCAGATCCATCACTGTGTCCTCCTCCGACAGTGCGGACAGCGGGATCGCCTTGGACTCGGGGATGTCAGCCATGTGAGCGGATCATGATATGTCCTGCATCAGGGGGCTCAGGTGGGCACTACAATGGGAGCCGAGCTGCTATAGTATCTTTATAGAATCTTTCTTTCTTTCTCCCTCTGTTTCTTTCTCTCTCTCTGTTCTTTCTTTCTCTCTCTGTTCTTCCTTTCTCTCTCTGTTCTTTCTTTCCCCTTTTTTTCTTTCCCATCTTTCTTTCTCTCTCCCCCTCTTTCATTTCTTTTTCTCCTCTTTCTTTTTTTCTGTTCTTTTTTTCTGTCCACTCTTTCTCTGTTTTCTTTCTTTCTCTCTCTTTTCTTTATTTCTCCTCGTTCTTTCTTTCTCTTTTTTCCCCTTTCTTTCTCTCTAATCTTTCTTTCCCTCTCTGTTCTTTCTTTCTCTCTGTTCTTCTTTTTTCTCTCTGTTCTTTCTTTCACTCTGTTCTTTCTTTCTCATCTTTCGTTCTCTCTATCTCTCTATTCTTTCCCCTCTTTCTTTCTCTCTCTGTTCTTTCTTTCTTTACCCTCTTGCTTTTTTTCTCTCTCTCTGTTCTTTTGTTCTGTCCCCTCTTTCTCTCTGTTTCTTTCTTTCTCTCTCTGTTTTTCTTTTTCTTTCTTTCTCTCTCTGTTCTTTCTTTCCCATCTTTCTTTCTTTCTCTCTCTGTTCTTTCTTTCCCCTCTTTCTCTCTGTTCTTTCTTTCTCATCTTTATTTCTTTCTCTCTCTGTTCTTTCCCCTCTTTCTTTTTTTCTCTCTCTTTGTTTATTCTTTCTGTCCCCTCTTTCTTTCTCTGTTTCTTCCCCTCTTTCTTTCTCTCTTTCTTTCTTTCCCCTTTATTTCTTTCTCTGTTCTTTCTTTCCCCTCTTTCTTTCTTTCTCTCTGTTCTTTCTTTCCCCTTTCTTTCTCTCTCCCTCTCTGGTCTTTCTTTCCCCTCTTATTTTCTCTCTCTCTGTTCTTTTTTTCTGTCCCCTCTTTCTTTCTCTCTGTTCTTTCTTTCTTTTTCTCTGTTCTTTCTCTCCTTTCTTTCTTTCTCTCTGTTCTTTCTTTCTTTCTTTCTTTCCCATTTCTTTCTTTCTCTCTGTTCTATCTTTCTCTCCTTTCTTTCTTTCTTTCTTTCTTTCTTTCTTTCTTTCTTTCTTTCTTTCTTTCTTTCTTTCTTTCTTTCTTTCTCTCTGTTCTTTCTTTCTGTTCTTTATTTCTCTCTGTTCTTTCTTTCTCTCTGTTCTTTCTTTCTCTCTGTTTTCTTTTTTCTCTCTCTCTGTTCTTTCTTTCTTTTCCTCAGTACCAGTCAGTGTGCCCACAGTACCAGCCACTGTGCCCATAATGCCAGCCACTGATCCCATAATGCCAACCACTGTGCCCTCAGTACCAGTCAGTGTTATCAGCAGTGCTAAATGGGTGTGGTTGGGCATGGACATGGGTGTGATTAGTTGTGAAATGGGTGTGGTTGGGGTGTGGCCTAAAATTGGCCTTTGTCCCTCTTTCCTGTCTTCAAAAGTTGGGAGGTATGCTGCTGATCACAGGAGATATTGGGGTCTGTGTGTCTGTGTCTTGTGAATGTGACATATGTGACATTCTTAGACTATATCCATGGCCCCTTACCAGCCTGAGAATACCAGTCCCCAGCTGTGAGCTTTAGCAAGGCTGGTTGTCAAAAATGGGGGGACCCCTCTATTCTTGATAACCAACCTTGCTGAAGCTTACTGTAGCGCTTATTCCCTGGTGCCGATGCGTGTCACATGGATGACATCAATGTGTGTTCTCCGTGTGCGGGACATTTTGCGGACCGTGCTGCCTGTAAAAAATGGACATGTCAGTATGTTTTGCCCATGGTCCGTGGAACCACACTGACATGTGCACAGATGTGTGTCAGTGTCTCCGCTACGTGTGAAAACTGTCACCACACGTACCAGAGACATAGACGTGTGAAAGGGGAATCTCTGCCATATAGTGTGGTCATATGAACCTGTTGATATTTTTGTTTTTGTTGTGTATTATAAAATAATAAAAATTTTAAATAAGACGAAACGTATGCTTAGTCAATTTGGCCCATCTTACTCGAGCACACCCTTGATCAAGACTGGCGCACAAAATGGTGGTACTACGCACACCCTGTCTATTGTCTCCCAATACACAGATACAATTCAGTCAAACTTGCAGATTTCAGCAGGATCAGCTAATGGTTATGGGGTCTCCTGATGAAGGCAGGGGAGAGACTGATCAGACTTGTTACATTCCAACAGCCAAATCTTATATTCTCACTGAAATAAGACACAGCCATAGGAGTCTGGAGGGAGGAGGAGGACACAGGACTCTGGAGGGAGGAGGAGGATACAGGTCTCTGGAGGGAGGAGAAGGATACAGGTCTCTGGAGGGAGGAGAAGGATACAG
Source organism: Oophaga pumilio (assembly GCA_009801035.1). Taxonomy (NCBI): domain Eukaryota; kingdom Metazoa; phylum Chordata; class Amphibia; order Anura; family Dendrobatidae; genus Oophaga; species Oophaga pumilio. The sequence goes on from VIAB01013916.1 coordinate 31,417, forward strand.
GTCTCTGAAGGGTGACAGAGGACTCTGGAGGGAGGTGGACACTGTACTCTGGAGGGAGGAGGACACAGGACTCTGGAGGGAGGAGGAGGATACAGGTCTCTGGAGGAGGATACAGGACTCTGGAGGGAGGAGGAGGATACAGGTCTCTGGAGGGAGGTGGACATTGTACGCTGGAGGGAGGAGGAGGACACAGGACTCTGGAGGGAGGTGGACATTGTACTCTGGAGGGAGGAGGAGGACACAGGACTCTGGAGGGAGGTGGACACTGTACTCTGGAGGGAGGAGGAGGACACAGGACTCTGGAGGGTGACACAGGATTCTCGAGGGAGGAGGAGGATACAGGTCTCTGGAGGGACGAGAAGGATACAGGTCTCTGAAGGGTGACAGAGGACTCTGGAGGGAGGAGGAGGATACAGAACTCTGGAGGTAGGAGGAGGATACAGGTCTCTGGACGGAGGAGGATACAGGTGTCTGGAGGGACGAGAAGGATACAGGTCTCTGAAGGGTGACAGGGGACTCTGGAGGGAGGAGGAGGATACAGAACTCTGGAGGTAGGAGGAGGATACAGGTCTCTGGAGGGAGGAGGATACAGGTCTCTGGAGGGTTGTGGACACTGTACTCTGGATGGAGGAGGACACAGGAGTCTGGAGGAGGATACAGGACTTTGGAGGGAGGCGAAGGATACAGGTCTCTAAAGGGAGGAGGAGGATACAGGTCTCTGAAGGGTGACAGAGGACTC
>VIAB01013920.1:32018-45610 GCA_009801035.1 Oophaga pumilio
GGACGTCCTATAGTGTTCGGGGTGGACTCAGTATTTAGCAGATTGGGTACGTTTTTGGATAGAGTCCTTAACCCCTTGGCAAAAAATCTTAAATCCTACATTTGGGATATGGTTGACTTTTTGAACAAATTGGAGGGAGCACATTTGGAGGACCAGGTAATCTTGGTATCCTTCGATGTGGTATCCTTATATACGTCAATCGATCATGACAGCGGGGTGGCTGCGGTAGCAAAGATGCTGGCCAAAGGAGATTTTTCAATTCAGGGTAAAAAATTTATTCTGAAAATTTTGAATATAATCTTGAGACAGAATTACTTCCTTTTTGGAGACAATTATTATTTGCAATGTAGGGGAGCTGCAATGGGGGCCAATATGGCCCCCGCCTATGTTAATTTGGTAATGGGAGTCCAGGAGGAAAAGCTTATCTATGTATCCCACCACTTTCGACATGTGTCGATGTGGTGGCGGTACATAGATGACATCTTCCTCCTCTGGACTGGGACTCAACAGGAGTTGGAAGCATTCCACATATACCTCAATGGAATTGACCAATCAAATTCACCTTGAATTTTTCCAGGGAGGAAATCCAATTCTTGGATGTTCTAATCAAACAAAGGGATGGGAAATTAGTAACAACCCTGTATGTGGAAAAACAGATAGGAATAACTTGCTTCTCTATAGTAGTCAACACCCACGGAGTATGGTTAACTCCATACCTTTAAGTCAACTATTGAGGGTGAGGCGTGTGGTGAATGAGACAGAGGGTGTGGATGTGATCATGGATTCTATGGTTAAAAAATTTCTAGATAAGGGATATCCGGCAAATCTATTGAAATCAGCAAAAGAGAGTGTGCTCCAGAAGAGAAGACTGGATTTGTTAGGAATGAGACACCCTAAGAAGGAATTGGTTAGAATCCCGTTTGTATCTAGATTTACAGAGGAGAGTGGCTATATCTCTAAAATTATTAATAAACATTGGGGGATGTTAACTAAATGTCTCCCCAGAATTGAGTAATATAAATTTCCTCCTCTCTTTTCACCTATAAAAGAGGTAAAAATATTAGGGATAACCTAATTAGATCTGATATTGGTCCACAAAATAAGACTATCCAGACGTCTCTAACAGGAATATGTAGAAAAGTATGCTACCCTTGCTTGAATAGCATCAATTGTAGTCTGATGATCAAAGGCTCACAGTTTATACATCCAAGAAACAATAAGATATGTAAAATTGACCATTATTTAACGTGTGATTCTGACCACGTAATATATCTCTTTGAGTGTCCTTGTAACTTGTGGTACATAGGCGAAACCACATGTGCCTTTAAGACACGTATAAGTCACCATAAATACACCATTAGAAAGAAGAGAATGGATCTTCCGGTTTCTAAACACTTTACTGAACTTAAGCATACAGAGAAACAATTGAGATTTACTGTAGATTGATTGATACTGTCCCTATACAAAGAAGAGGGGGAGATAGAGTTAATCTTCTCAAAAAGAAGGAACTAAAATGGATATATGATCTTAATACGATGAGACCAATGGGACTCAACGTTGATTTTAAACTTAATTCTGTGGTCTAATATATTCTCTTGAGCATTATCTCCTTTATGTATCTCGGTATGATTGTAGATGGTGGTAAACAGATGATATATGGAGGGAATTATTATTCATTATTCGTTACTTTTTTCTCCAACAGATGAGAATATCATGATGAAATTTACTCACCAGGAGAGTATGGTGTGAAATGGAGGACGCCGACAAAATTTTTTTTTTCTTTATCTTTTTTCTTCTTCCTTATTTTTTATTTTTATTTTTTGAAGTTGTACAAAAAAATTTACTGACATTTTTTCTAATAATAAATCTATGAATCAATCTAATACGATTGTCGACCATTAATTCCTATGTGTCCTCTATGAATTACTTCCAACAAGGGAATCGAAAACCTTGGAATAGGCACTTTCACTTTAATGGCAACAGGGTTGAGGGACCTGGACCATTTGGTTCATAATACCTCCCTTGTGTGCCATCAGTAATGGGGATTACCAGTAATAGGGAACGGTCCCACGTATCGGGGTGGTTATGATGCCTTAAAAATTCCTTATGGTATACGAACCCTGTTTAAATTGGATCTAAATATATAATATTCCGGAGCATTGTAATGCTCAGGTGTAGTTTGACATTGGTATATGTGCTAATATCTTGGAAACAATAGAATAGAGAGACAGTGGAGAGAGGTGGGTACATAATTGCATTATGACCCTTTAGATATGATATCTCTATATGGTTGACATCCTAATTTGAAGATTGGAGCTTCTCTGCCATAATTTATAGTGTGCTAGTGCGCATGTGCACCTGGAAAAATGACACACACATGCTCTGATTGGCTACAAGATCTCTGACACTACAATGACGCACAAGGACATGCGCAGTTGGTATTACAATATGCAGAACATAGCGTCTATGGCATCCTCCACGTGTAACGCTACTCCACCTGATATGTGAGTGCCTCTATGAATTTTTATTGTCACAGCTGTGTTAACTTTTCAAGCATTAGCAATCAATTGATTGTATGGAGGTTTAAGACTGTATAAGTGGAACTACCCTTATGAAACACGGTCTGTGACATAAGTATGAACTTTCTAGTTATGCTAATATATTCTATGGGTGATTTATGTATAGCATATATTTGATATTTATGTGATATAATAATTGGATTTAATGAGACATTGTGAAGCACTGATCTTATAAAAACCTGCATATGTGTGTTAATCATTGCTTGAGGAAGGCTCATGGAGCCGAAACGTTGCCATAGTTGTGGGTTTAATAAACATCCACTTTTTTTCATTGATCTATGGAGTGCTGCCTATTTTTTGGATATTATCTATCTATGTACTTATCTTTCTATCTCCTTACTTCCTTTTTAATTATATCTGCTCTATTATCTATTATTTATAACTATCCATCTTGCCTGTCCACATATCTTTTTATTATCTTTCTGTCTATTCATTTCTCTTTTTCATTACATCTCCTGGTAATGACGCTATTCATCCTTACCTATATACACATATATGGACTGTACAATCACTATAAGGGTAGACTGTGTACGTGACTATTCATGTTCATATTTACTAAAATCACCCTTACTTCTCATCCTGAATTCCAAAAAACCTTTTCTTTCTTCTCTCACCCAGATAAAAACATTTAAGGATCTGTATCAAACCTTATATACAAATTCATTATTCCCCAATAATATTGCTATTAAATCGGCTCTTCATTATGATCTAATGTCGTTCTGTATAATAAAAGCATAATAATTAAAAAGGAGCCATAAAGTCCGTTAGCAAAGCCTGTAACACGAGAACCGTCCTCTCCGCTCTTCATTTCATGCTCTCCTGATATCTTAACGTAGTAATTATACATTAAAGATTATTGGTATAATAATTTGGAATAACATATTTGCAAGTCATGAAATTCCATGTCATATTCGCGCTGATCTCTAACCCGCATTATTCCTCATTTAATTATATCTATAAAAAGCTTCCGAGGCTTCGTTGTCGTCCTGGAGGAATCATTTTGTTTTATAGGGCTGTATCTAACAATGATGAGTATTGATATCCGGGGAAATAAGTTCATGTTGTCACAGATTAATGAATGTGATGTTTTCTTATGGAGACAGACACACGGAGCTCGTCATAGTTGAAATTCAGCTCCAATACATCAACCTTCCACAACTTTTTGAACTTTCTTGATCATTTTAGTCTCAATAAACCATTGGAATTGTACATAGCCATCTTTCACATTAATTCACTTTAGAGTTTGGATTTGTGGGACACAGTGGCAGAATGTACCACTTTCAAGAGCCTAAGAGACTACTTAAAGACCTGTCACTAGTTCAAAACTGGCCAGTTTTTTGGTTTAATTTTATTCCCACTGCTCCCCTGAGTATTCTGTTGTTTTTTTTTTTTTACGATCCGTCATACAACAGTCCAAAAGACATGTGCAATTTTATTTAGCGCTGTTTTTTTACGGTCAAGAGGGCAGTACTTGCAGGGTAATTATGCAGTGCAGTTTGAAGACACACCCCAGAGGATCCAGTGAGCCATGTCACCTTGGTAAAAACCATTAAAGTTAGCACTAAACGAAATCCTATATCTCTTAAAATGTATAGTTGAAAACAAAATAAACCACAAAATACTAAGGGGAGGTGTGGGAATAAAATAGGACTAAAAAACTGGACTTTGTGATAGGTCCTCTTTAATGGGGTTGTCCAGGACTGAGATAATTCATCTCTTATCCTTATGAGAGCTCATCAACATTACATAGGTCTGGGCACAGATCTAATATTAATGACTTCCCCAAATCTCCAATATACGGAGTGGGAATATCACAGCTCTGTACACCATGTAGTTGTAAGGGGGTGAAGGAGTTTTCCTGTTTTGCCCCACCCTGTTGTGAATGTTTTGGAAATGAATTCTGAGCAGAAGCTCCCTCTGGTGGTTACAAACAGTACTGAACCATTCAATGAGGATTGGCAATCAGGAGTCACAGACTGGCTTGATATAAGGGAGATTCCCTCCCATCATGGTTGCCGGTGATCAATTGTTCTTGTCTCAACTGTGGTTCCTGGTTCACTTGGAAGCTTGCTGAGTCTTGTCTCTTCTTCTGCTTTCAGATAAGATATTTTCTGTTTTTGTTTTTGTGCTTACAATTGCATATTTCTCTGCATTTCTGTGAGGTTAGCCAGGTCCCCCCCGGGGGGCTTGGGCTCCTCTCAGTTCCGCTGGAGCCACTGTTATTTGTTCACTTGCCTTTTCCAGTTTTTTCAGTGCCTGCGGCTTAGTTTTGTTACACCAGAGAACTGATTTAGGTGGTAGAGGTCGTGTGATCTCAGGTGTTTTTGCAATCAGTAGCGTTGGCATTTTTTAGGGGTTTTTTAGGATTGCAGTGAGTATCCTTTCTATCCTTTTCTGTCTAGGCAGATTGGGCCCCAGCGTTTGCTCATACTATTTTCTGTCTGTGTCTGTATTTCCTCTTGTCTAACCGCCATTACATGTTTGGGGGCTTCCTATGTTCTTTGGGGATCTGCTCCGGGGCAGATAGCTTTCCTCTTTCTATCTTTAGGTGTAGTTAATCTCTCAGGCTGTGAATAGGCGTCTAGGACCAACGTAGGAACGCTCCACGGCTGCCTTCAGTTGTGGTGGTTAGTCAGGGTACTGCAATCCAATAGATTCCAACCTCTCTGGTGTATTGCCGTTTTTGCCTGCTCTCCTCAGCTACCGAAACATAACACCACCCCTTAACTGTACCTAATGTTTCATCATGTAAATAGTTATTGTATGAGTATAAACTGCCACATTCTTGATGTGTTACCATTGTGTATATATATCTATCTGCTTATTTCTTATGTTCCTTTGCATAATAATGTATTTGATGTTCTTTACATATGTAAAGGTTAGGGAAAGTTAAGTGCATCCTGTTTGGGCATTAGTGGAGGGCACTTTAGGATATAGTCTCTATATATGGGTAAGTGTACTACTGTTACGGGCCACTAGGTGGAGGCATACTAGTGGGCCTTGTTAAGTAGACTTCCTAGATAGTTGTCATAAGGTTAAGTGTAGAAGGGTCTGCCGGGTAGTAGTGTAAGGACTTTAGGAAGTTAGCTCAGATAGGGCCAGCGTGCCCAAGTGTCCACAAGGGCTTAGGCCTGAAAAACCAGCAGCCATGCAACATTCCAAGTACAGAAACCCACATTATCCACGGCTGCTGCATAGTCTCACAGTGGGCCTAGACAGAAGAGGAAAGATGTGGCACCTTATCGCCTGGGCCAATGCTTTTAGGGCAGAAGTTGGCTGAGCCAAGGAACTGAGGGTAGCTGGAGCTTTGGTTCAGTGCAGACGGGCCAGATGCTTCACTGGGGGCCATCAAACCTAGTGATTGATAAATTCAGTTCTGAGAAGAAGCAGGCTGAAGGAAATGTCATTATGGCGAGGTCAGGACTGGAAGGAACTGGGGAGAAGTCTGGGACGGTCTGGTCCGGGCGTGTACTGCACAGAAGTGACAGCAAGGCAGAGAGACAAAAGGAAACAAATGTAATACCTGTTGTGCCAACTGTGGATGTAATGTGTGAAGAGTACAGTAAAGAAAGTGTTCAAGTTGTTCATGACTGTGTCTCCATTACAGGGGGTCATCTGGAAGACCGTCAGTGCTTGGGAAGCGTCCAGGAGAAGTGGAATCTGGAGATGCAGGTACGCCATACGGAAGAACACTGTTTCATGTAGGGGAAGGGCTGGTCATGGATGTTATGGTAATCCAGGTCACGACTACAGTCCGGGCCCGCCCTTACATAGTGGCCACTCTCAGGTACTGCTGTTCAACTCTAAGTGAAGTGAATGGAAGCTGAGCTTCTATACTCAAACACAGTCATGGCTCAGTAAACTGTGTACTGTGGAAGTAGGTATCAACTTATCAGTAAGTATGTCGGATGTCAAGCTGTCAGACCCCCACCTATCTGATATTGATATCTCAATAACTGACAAATCCCTTCCAGGGTATTAATATCTGAGAGATGTAATACACAGATGACATTGTACAAGCCCCAGCTAATCAACAGCTGCATCTGGGACGTGAAAACTAAGAAATTAATGAATCTCCTGTCTAGCCGACAGGCAACACTGGCCCAGAGTCAAGCAAATCGATCCGTTCATCTCCAGTCACAATTTAGCTGTTTGTTTTTGTGAACTGAATTTGTGAACCAAATTTTTGGCAAACTTGTAGCAAATTTGATTGTTTTGAATTATTTACCTTATCTTTGGTCACAATTTAACAGCCACTTTTGGAAGCGTTTGCACGAAACCTTGCCCGATTATGTCCAAAAAAATGGGGATCACACTTCCATTGCACTCTCTATTCTCCAAATCTCCTGTCATGACACAGCTGTCAGGTGACCCGGGACAAGGGGCTCGCCCTACTCCCTGGGATACTTCTGAAAGTGAAGATGCCGGAGCCTTCGCCCTTGCTTTATCTCCTGAGTTAGCCCTCCATCTGTTCTCTTCCCCCACCCATGGAAGAGGGGCGTTCCTGTGCACCATAGTACACCAATCTGACAAACAAGGCAACACAAACAAAGGTTAACAGAAAACTTCAGGCATACAAAATATTTACTCACAAATAACAGAGGTATGCACCAGGGCCTGGAGGTAGGGGAATAAACGAAAATTGAGAAGAATAAGGATTTGCCATGCATACAAGCCAAGCAACAGTCACTAATATCTCCTCCAACTCTCCTCATAAGAACTCCTCTCCCTCCATTAGCCATGCAGCAATAAAGCTATCTCTGACAAGGATTTGTATCAGATCCCCGATTATAAAGGGAAAAGAAGTGGCTTACCGAGCTCAGCTGTGAGCACAGGGATTCCAACATGGCCAATTAACCCCTGTTCTGCCAGAAGAAATAAACACATTTAAAATAAAGAAGTGCTTCTTCTCAGAGCCAGAGTAGGAGCAATTAGACGTTGCGGTCTTCTGGCTCCACACTGTCTCGGTAACCCTGTGACAATACCCCCTCTTCTACGAGGGACTTCAGGACCAGGCCTATTGGGGTGAGCCATGTGAAATGCCCAGACCAGTCTGGCCGCATGAACATCAGATGCTAGTACCCACATCCTCTCCTCATGACCGTACTCCCTCCAATGTACCAGATACTGAAGCGACCGACAAACAAGACAAGAATCCAAGATCTTTGCAATCTGAAACGCCAAGTTTCCATCGACAATGACAGGAGATGGTGGTAGAAGTGATTGTACAGAATATGCAACGTATTTTTTGAGTTGAGAAGGATGAATTACATTATGGATCTTAAAGGTAGGCAAAATGCTACGGGATTGATGGCTACAATATTATAAGGACCGATAAACCTGAGACCCAGTTTAAAAGACAGAACCTTCAGCTTAATGTTCCTAGAGCAGGATTCTACAACTCCAGTCCTCAAGGCCCACCAACAGGTCATGTTTTCAGGATTTACTTTGTATTGCACAGGTGATGCAATTATCACCTGGGCAATTCTAAGGAAATCCTGAAAACATGACATGTTGGTGGGCCTTGAGGACTGGAGTTGGGGAACCCTGTCCTAGAGGACAATCACTCCTAGTCACCAACGCACAGGTCCAGACCCACCAAATGTCTCAGATCAGCCACACTCTTATATTTGGATCCCATCGTCCTCAAATTATTCTTAACTCATATGGTAGAAATAGAAGATGCAAAAACATTCTTCCTCCAGTAATCCAGAAGGGCGATTACTATTAAATAAGCTAAACTGAGGATGGAACCCATATGCCCCAAAAAACGGGGGGTTACCGGTCGATTCCTGACAACGATTATTTACAGCGAATTCAGCTAACAGTAAATAGGTAACCCAGTCCTCCTGATTTTCAGATACGAAACACCAGAGATACGTCTCTAGATTCTAATAAACCCATTCCATCCGCCCATTAGACAACGGGTGAAATGCGGAAGAAAATGACAAATGGATACCCAGACGAGTGGAAAATGCCCTCCAAAACTTGGAGACAAACTGCACCCCTGATTAGAAACAATAACGGTTGAGATCCCATATAATCTAATTATTTCCCTGACGAAAACTTGCGCCAAGGATTTGGCATTCTGAAAAGATGGTAAAGCGATAAAATGAGACATTTTACTGAATCTATCTACCACCACAAGAATTACAGTATTCCCTACCGACACGGGTAGATCCGTGATAAAATCAACCAACAAGTGAGTCCCCGACGGACGAGTATGAGAAGAGTAAGAATGCACGCTGACACTGCAGGCGGTTAGATACTCCTGGACATCATTATGAGCACCTGGCCACCAAAAACGCAGAGTAAGTAGATCAGTGGTGGATTTATTACCAGGATGTCCGGCAAACACTGAATCGTGATGTTCGCTAAGAACTTTGAGAAGGAGATTAACAGGAACAAACAGTTTACCAAGTGGACAGGCAGCAGGGAGCGGATAAGGATCATGGACAGTGATGGTATTGAGTTCCCAGAAATCCAGGCAAGGGCGTAACCCCTCTTTTTTTTCTTTACAAAATAGAACCCCGCGGCAATGGGGGATGAGGATGCTCTGATATGACCCTTACCAAGACTTCTGTGATGTAGTTCTTCATGACATGTCTCTCTGGACCAGAGATATTATAGAGTCTGCACTTGGGCAGCTTGGCCCCAGGAACGAGATTAATGCAGCAATCATAAGGATGATGGGGAGGGAGTTCTTGGCACCTGTGCTCTGAGAACACATCCCCAAAATCCAACAGGTAACTAGGCACAGACTGGGTATCGACCCTAGCCAACCGGGTACCCAAGCAGTGTCCTTGACAATACACACTCCATTTTACTACTTCCTGAGTCTGCTCATCTATTACAGGATTGTGCAGAGCAAGCCAAGGAAGTCCCAGTACCACAGGTGAGGGCAGACCCTCTAGCACATAACAGTCTAACACCTCAGTGTGCATGGCCACCACTTAAAGCCGCAAGTCTTGGACGACTTGAGTAAAGTGCCCCTGTCTAAAGGGGGCGGAGTCTATGACAATTTTGAGTATAGTCTGGACAGAGTATGTGAGATGAGGCTTTGGACCTGGACAAACCTAGCGTCGATCAAATTAAACTCCTCCCCACTGTCCAGAAATGCAGACACATCCATCTTAAGTCCACCCACGTGGATTTTATGGCTGGTGATAAGTACACCCAGGTTGCTAACCTCCCTGCAACGCAGGCCATCTAGATTTCTGGTGGTTGCTTACAATGTGGTCGGGAAGGACGCATGCCCACAAAATGGCTCTTTTTAATACAAAAGAAACACATTCCCCCCCTTAAGCTGGAAAACAGACAATTTACCAAAGTGAGATGCTGCACCCTCCTGCATGGGTTCCACAGTAGGCTCAGTGCTGACTTCCCTTGACCCTGGACCTCCCACACACAGAGGTGACTCACTATGTCTCTGGTGAAGACAGCGATTAACCCGGATTGCCAGAGACCTGGCTGCCTCAAGGGAGTCAGGAGTCTCATACAGAGCTAAGGCATGCTTCACTCTTACGGTGAGTTTCCACGGTCAGGAAACGCTGCGTGTTTGGCGCTGTGCGCTGGAGCAGCGCCAAACACGCAGCGTCCAGATGTTACAGCATAGTGGAGGGGATTTCAAGAAATCCCGTCTCCACTATGTGTAACAACACGCAGGCGGAAGACCTGCATATCCGGACATGCTGCGCGTCTTTTCAGACCGCAGCATGTCCTAGCGTATTGCGGCGACGCCGCAACGGAATTTAGCACAGGGCTATGTAGCCCTGCGTTCTTTCCGGAGGTGTTCCGGAGGTGTCCTGAACACCTCCGGAAAGAACGCGCGTCAGAAAGGGGGCGGGGCTTAGACGGAGCGGCATTTCCGCTCCGTCAAATGCGCTGTGTTTCCTGACCGTGGAAACACAGCCTTACAGTAAGTACCTCACAGAGCTGAGTACGGGGTCATTCTACTTGGTATCTGTGGCCCACCTCCGGAACTCAGATCAATATTCCTCCGCTGGCCGGTCTCCTTGCTGAAGTTGGCGCAGTGTGGACTCGGCTAAGGAGACGCAATCAGGGTCATCATATATAAGGCCTATTGCCAGTATATTTGTATCAGAGCCCAGGTTAAAAGGGAAAAGGAATGGCGAACCAAGCCCAGCTGTGAGCACTGGGATTCCCAACAAGGCCAATTAACCATTGTTCTGCCAGAAGAAATAAACACATTTAAAATGAAAGAGAAGTACTTCTTCTCAGCACCGGAGTAGGAGCAATCAGATGCTGCGGTCTTCTGGCTCCACACTGTCACGGTAACCCTGTGACATCTCCATTTGGAAATGTTATGACAAATACTACTATAAAGTACATTTTGTAAGATCCAGTATTTCATTAAGTAAAGAATATAACTAGTCAGTATCAGAAGGAATTGTTGTAGCCTCAATAGGATCCATCAATAAATAGGATTCAATTACGGTACAAGTCACTGCATGCAAATATTACACATCTGTAAATATAAGATAAGCGGAGTCGTCATACAGAACACTGTCGCGTTTTGCTTAAATTGGTCGAATGTATTAGTGTCAGTGATGACTGCGATCAGCGGGACTCCTTTCATGAGATGGAATAGCACATTAGAAACCTTTCTGATTGAAGATATATCTACAAAAAATTAAAAATAGCTGAAATGATATATATAATTACCAGAGTATCACTTTCTCCTCAATTACATTGTATTACCCTGTAGCGCCCCCTCTCTAGAAATCTGTCTGAAATAACTGGATGAAACTCAACAGTTTATTATTATTATTATTATTTTATACAGTTCAACATAAAAATTCCATATTTTTCAATCTGGAGCTTCCCAGAGTATTTTTAGGGTCCTTTGAAATTTAGGTCATCCCATGTGCAACCCGCAGTCACTTTGATGGGAGGAAAGGCAATGAGCGCTCAAAGGTTGCAAAGGCAGGACCACACTCTTTAAGTAAATCCGTCACCAACTTTTTTGGTACCCCATCTGAGAGATGCATGATGTCGGGGTTGAGACCCCTTCAAAAGACACTTAAAAAATTAGGAAGGCCCAGAAGCAAGTCTGGCCCAGGGGCCCTTCACTTTCAGTGTCCCCCATCTCACATCATGTTTTCTCTATTATATAGATAGTACAAACTTTTTGACACCCATTTTAATTATGTCTAAAGTCATCTAAAATAGTTAATCAGCTGGGAGACCCCACAAATTTGTTTTCTAATAGATTACTACACCTGTAAAAAAATTGCAGAACTATATCCTTGTAGCTTTTCCCATCGACGGCTCTGAGTTACAGTTTACACATTCAATCCATCACTTCTGTCAATGTCACCAATCTATCTCCCTTGGAGAGCTATTGCTCATTCAGACAGGCCTTGCTGATGTGGCACTATCCACTTTACCTGCCTCAGCTGTGGGAAAATAATGCACTTGACAAGATCCACTCGCGGATATTAGCGGATGCTCGTTGAGATTTTATTTATTGGAGTTCCACATCGCTGGGTACTATGCAAAGTTCTTGCTTTAATTCTACAGTGGAAGGCACTGACAGACATGCTGGGCGCAGCTGCTGCCACATCTGTGGTATACTGACACATCAGGATCAGGACATGATATGGAGGCCTAGAGACCTATTATATGTCTTTCTGGAGAAATCCCACATGGGGAGGACGTAGCTGCTAAGTGGCATCTTTCTCAACATATGGTGTGAAGATAATTTGACTGAAAATATTCAATTTAGACAAAATTCAGATTTCTATTGTATTTTCAATTTTTTTTGCACTGGATACTTTTTTTTTAAACATTCCTACTATTATTTTATTTTATTGCTAGAAAACATAAGACTAGTGATGAGCGAATCTGCTGATTTGGCAGATCCACTTGAATTTGGCTATTCAGTTTGAAGTTGCATGGCCCCTCTGCAATTCATTCATCTTCAGAGGTTCTCTCCCACTGTGTCACAGCATTTTTGCCACCTCTGCTCTGACTAAACCTCAAAATATCAAGGTATACGGGCGATGTCCTACAAAACATCACAGGGCGACGTCATGATGTTTTGAGGAATAGTAAGGGTGGAGGGGCAAAAGATGCCAATACACTTGAAGACTGGAGCGGAGTTGGATTGCAAGGAGAGGCTTAAATGGCTAGCAAAAATGTAAAAAAAAAACTTTTTTAACTGCTTTCTAGGACTTTAAACTCCAGAAAAAATTACCATTTTTCTTTATTTCCACTAAGTGAATTACCCAAAATTCGGATTTCTGTGCTTGTCCGCATCTGGGGTTCCTGACATTGCCGCATCTGGGGTTCCTTGCACTGCTGCATCTGCAGTTTCTTGCTTGCTCTCACCTACGGTTCCCTGCTTGTCCGCATGTGGGGTTCCTGGCATTGCCGCATCTGCAGTTTCTTGCTTGTTCTCATCTACGGTTTCTTGCTAGTCCGCATGTGTGGTTTCTTGCTTGTCCGCATCTGCTGTGGGTCCACGATCCCCACTCGCGGTAACAGTCCAAGGGCGAGTATAGCATACTGCTTTTTAATATCTTCCATGTGCTACAAATACACAGGAGAACAGGAACCTCTCAAATTTGTTCATACAATGTATGGGAGACATGAGAGCAGTTTGTCTCAAACCATTTGCCCAGAGAAAATAGAAAACTAGAAATAGAGCCTGAAGCAGAAAAAACAAAAAACAACATACAAGTCATATGATGGCCAAAAATAATATTGTTTCTCATGTACACGCACATAACAGTTTATTATCAAGACACTTAAAATAATAGGTACACTGTCATGCTTCTGCAATCAAACCCTTGATTCTGTGTTCTGTGGTCGGCGTCTATTTCCACTAAGTCACAATATATACACCTTTTCTTTGAGTGTTTTAGTTCTGTTTTATTTGTTTCTGTCTATTTTGGGTAACAGGAGTTTTTCATTTACTTTTTTTGTTGTCCTGCCACTTTCAGGATGCAGCTTTAACACTAGAACTACTGATGGAGTCATTTTGACTCC
>VIAB01013921.1:24214-39204 GCA_009801035.1 Oophaga pumilio
ATAGTGGGCCCCAAGAATGATTTTCTCTGGTGGGCCCAAGTTGCAGAAGTTCGATGCTGCTAAGGACTCATTTACACATCAGTTTTTCACTTCCAAATGCTATGCGCTTTTTTTTCACAGCACTCCTATCTGCGATAGTCTGTGGGACTGTTCACATGACATTTTTTTCTCAGACCGAGTGATCCATGCAAAATCGCAGAGAAATGTCTGATATTGATCCAAGTGCCATGCCAAACTCGGCAGTGAAAGTCTATGGGTTTGTGAAAAAATCGCATAGCATTTGAATGACATGCGTGTGCTGTCAATTTTTCACTGTGAAAAAGACTGATTAAACTCTGACCAAGCTCTTCTGAAAATCATGATGAAACTCATTCTGTTTTCTCTTACGCCAAAAAAAGTATTGTCTGAATGAGGCTCCATTTTAGGTCCTGTGAACTTAAGTTGGACCTGATATTCGGAACATCCCACAGATCCTCAATTAGATTTAGACCCAGTGAATTTGGAGTCCAAGTCAACTCCTTGAACTTTTTGTGATGTTCTTCACTCCATTCCTAAACAATTATTGCTCTGTAGCTGAGGAATTATCCTGCTAAGAAAGGCCACTAACCTTAGGGCAAACTGTTGCCCTGAAAGGTTGTACTTGGTCTTCAACAATGTTTAGGTAGGTGGTTCATGTGAAATAGCATTCATGTGGATGTTAACACCCAAAGTTTCCCAGTAGAACGTCGTCCCAAGTACGACACTGAGTCCACCTGTTTGTCTTCCCATAGTGATAAACATGCACCAACCCATCCACACAATGTGATAGAAAACATGATTCATCAATTATTAAGCTCTACATATTGGGGACTCGTTATAAGACCTGCCATTTTGGAGATGCTCTGGCCAAGTCATCTGTTAATTACAATTTGGCCCTTGTTGTGCTTGCCAATTTTTCCTGAGTCCAAGTCATCAACTTCAAGAACTGCTGCTTTCTCTATCATCACTTGCGAGAAGCCATTGTCCTAAAATAATCCATGTTACACTCTTCACTTCTCACTGGTTTTAATATTCTGGACAATTGGTGTATATTTAATAGGATTCTTTGCTTCCACTATTCAGGATGGCTCAACGACATCTATCATATTCGAAAGTGTCTCATAACCTTCAAAAAGTAAATCTCTTTGCCCAAATGCCAGCTATGGTTTACCCAGGGGCTTTATTGCCTATTGAAGGGCAGGAGATACAAATAATTCTAAACAGACGGTACAAAAATGAAAGGTTACATGAAATAATAAATACTGTATGTTGGTTTTAGGCTTCTGGTCTTTCTTTAGTTTTACCTCTGTCTTTAGTTTTGTAATGATGACATGGAGGAGCAGGTACTGAGTTGTTTTCCCTTTTTTGCCAATTGTACCTGGTGTTTCTATTATTTTCTTTATTTCTAAATTGAAAGTCCACTTTTAATGGATTTTGCACATTTAGGAAATTGGACCCCAAAAACTGTAAAATTCTTAAAATAACAAACATAGTGAGTACTCATCCTCTCTGTGCCCACATCGCCACTCGGTTCTTAATGCTTTGGAGACGGAAGTGGCGTCACATTGACAGTGCCCATCACTAGACATCGGTTGACTTGTGTTCAGCCAAACGCTGAGCTTAGTGATTGCCTGCAGCTGTGATGCGACCTGTCGACGCGTCCCCACCACTGCAGCCAAGACCCAAGCAGCAACAGGGAGCTTGTGCTGGATCCAAGACGTATTCATCCATGGAGGGTGAATATGGTGTGTTGTAATTTAGGCATTTTTCAGTGTTTTAAGTCCAATTTCCTAAAAGTTGAAAACCCCTTTACCTAAACAGAAAAATATCTATTGATTGCACTTGATGAGCAGTACGGTTTTATACCTGTTACTGCTTTCTGTTCACTGAGCCATTGTCTACCCTAAAATCTAGTGCTCATGCATATGAATGTATCGCCGGCTGAATGTATTTTTAACAAGCCAGAATCTGCTGATTACGTATTAATGCAGCAGCGTACCTCACCTTCGTGTCTCTGCCTTAGCAGATCTGGCAAAATGAGAAATAGAGGATCATAATAGAGATCATTTGCCTGGTCTATATCACATAGCAGCCAATTTTGCATTTCGTCATTATTGGGCATTAAATGTGGACGCCTCGTACCCTTCTGAAATATGCCTCATACCCTTCTGAAATATCGAATTCCAAAATTCTGAAAATTTAAAGGGCTTTTTAGTTATAATTTATCAGTCCAATTTTTTGTCTACGATGAGTGGGGGTCCAACATCTGGCGCCTTTATAGTTTTCTGCACCCCTAGTTGGTATGGAGGTTGTGGGAGTCTTTGATCCCACTGATCAGACTTTTTTTTACTTTGGTGGACATCTCATTAAAGTGTAACATTAAAGTGTAACATAATAAATGAAGTTGGGCATTAAAAGTAACCTGACAGTAGATTCATGATTCCCAAATCGTGGGCAGCATGAATCAGACACTGACTGTGTTCTAGTAACAGTGTATGTTTTCTGCAGCATATACTTTGAAAAGTCATCCATTAATGATGAGTCTCAGATGACTAGTTGGAGATAGGTTCCCCAACCCAATCCCCTAGACTCACAGGCCTCTCTCTATACACATATATAGAAACAAATACAAGCAAAACATACTGTACGTGAGTGCAGTAATGCAACCAGTGTTTGATTCATGCTGACTGTGGTACAGCCATCATTAATATACTGTTTGGTTCCCTTTGAAAGCGTATGCTAGTAGGAAGTATTTATCGCATATTCACCGAATAGGTGATAAACACTTAGGTCTGTCCATTTGGGACCCAATTAATAGTACCCTGTTTCCCCTAGCCACAAGATTGCAGCTAGGAGAAGTTGAATGGAGCAGCATTCCAGCATGTACCCTGCCACTCTATTTAGAATCTTTGTGTCCACATATCCACAACTGCTAAAAATGGGGTCAACACTGGTGGCCAATTAAAGTTAACAGTTGAATTACCCAAAAATCATTTTTGACACGTATGCCCTTTTTAAGACCTTTCTCTCTTATCAATCCTATTGATCCTACAGCTTATGGAATATGCCTGTCAAGTTCTTCCACACCAGATTTTTTGATGGGCCTTGTGCCATTTCGCAACTTATTAGCAAAAAGTCTGAATCATCTAATACTCCAGAATGTCATTAAAAGATCTACTGAAAGTAAACAGTCCAAAAAACCATGGACAGCCTCAAACTACTATTCGACATTCAGGCATATTGGTCCTTCATACTTACCAGATTGGGATGCTTGACTTTTCACTGCAAGGAACATACCTCCAATGGTGGTGAGCGTCATACCACTCTGGGCAACATATGAGGTCATGCATGGTGTGGTTGATTGTGTATCCAATACTTTGTAGTATTGTATCTAGACACTACTTGTTTTTTGCCATTTCCTAGACTTTTATGTACTATAATACAAACAAATTAGACTTTTTGTAAACTGCTTTTTTTTACTGGTAGCCAATGTTGACTATATTTAGCATAATAGCTCACTTTCACAAGTTACAAAACCAACACAAATTACCCAAATCAGATCCCCTTTATATAGAGTCCAAAAAGCTTGAAAGGAATTGCATGGTAGTCTTTTACTTTGCACGCTAACCAGATACTTTCCCATTTACCTCCTTTCCAGGGTTGCCAACAGTCTGTACAGTACATTGTGTGAGACTCCATCCATTCCCTAGATTGTGCTGGCTTTAATCCATGCATTCAGAAGATGACATCTGTGGTCAATTTCATTTCCACAATTGTACTTTATGAAAACCTCCATGTAGAACTGATTATTTTATAACTTTGATTTATTTTAAATTGTAGTCATCATGATTGTAATTGATGAAAAATGGCCTGCTCTCAGTATCAGTGAGGGTTCCTGTTGTTCCTAATCCCCCTTAAAGAGGACCTGTCACTGGGTCAAAAGTGGCTATTTGCTGCTGTTATTCCCGCCGCTTTGTTTGTTTTTTTAAATCAGACGTCTGGTTCCAGAAATATAGGCTTTTTATGTAATGCTAATTTTTATGGTTATGGTTTGTGATTCCTCGGGGGGGGGGGTGTCTTTTGGCTGGTCTGCATAATTACCCTATGAGCAACACCCATTAGAAGTACCACTAATTAAAAAGGTCCAAATATCTGGAACAATGTGTGAGATTTAAAAAAACTTAAAAAAACTGATTACTCAGGGGAGCAGGAGAAAAAAAAGAGCAAAAGCTACATACCATTGAGCTGGTGACAGGTCATCTTTAAGTATGCACAATACAGTAAAAGTTAAATTATATACTAGCATAGTATGCTCAAATGGTTAAGGTAACATGATTCAAGTCTCTCAAGCAGAACACCGCAGGAGGCACAGATCTCACTGCTGCCACCAGTTTGTCACGGATAACAGCAGGGGGAATCACACAGGACCCACCACTGTCACCAGTTTGTCAGTGGATGCAACTCTGTTGCCTCCAATCGTCAATTACACAAATGACTGACAATTGATGGACGAGGCCTTGGCTGCTTCCACTGTAGGGCCGGTTATTGTGGAACTCACAGTGAGCTTATGGTATATACCCCATCGATGCCATGAGCTTATGGTATAGAGCCCTGTATGATTACTGCCAATTCCACAGTAACAAAAAGATTGGACACCGTTACAGGTACCATATGGCTTCAGGGGTGCAATTTACAGAGCAGTGTTTATAAAAAAATATATACAAAGTGGGAACAAAACAACATGGTATTTACAATTACATAACATTAAAAGGAATAACGAACGAAAACTACTATACCTGATGTTGCAGGAAAGATGAGCTTATATGGGGGCTGGTTGTGGAATGTGCTAGGTCTGTTAGAATTTTACGAGATCCGTAACTTTGAGGATATCTCCAGTCCCAGGCAGAAGATATTGTCCTCATGTTTCCTATATCGATTTTAACTTTCTATAGAGTTTAAACATAGCATGGATAACATCATCAATCTGACCAATATTAAGTTGGAGGGGTTGAAATAGCCTTACAGTGATATTAGTGAATGTGTTATGTTTGTCCCTTCACTATGAAGTAAAAAATATATCTCCTTTAAATATTGGATCGATGCAAACCCCAGTATTCATCACTGACCGCTGGCTCCAAGAAGTCTGCGATCAGAGGAAGCTCTTGCCTTGGAAGTGTACTTCTTCGCCTCTGAGTAAACAAATCCACTTCTTGGTGGCTGGTTCTTGGAGCAAATTTCTGCTGTAATTACCTGATCACTACAGGAGGTCCCTTCAATGGAGATTGAAGTGTCAGCTCTCTCACTTTTCCAGTTATAATTAGTTTCTCATATGTTCAATGTCAGGGTGATATGTCCCCTGTCCAGAGATGTCTTTACGGATTGTAATTTTTACTCTTTGACAAAGTCCGTTTAACAGTTGTCTCTACCCATAATTTTGTCCCATTGTGTCAGCAACCCCGCCAGAGTTCTGTGGAAAATTTTGGATTGTACCATTATGTTCAGAGATATGGCTTAGAAATGAAGACGTTCATATTGGCAACCAACTCAAGAAAATATAATGACGTCTAGACATGAAAGGGAGCAGCATTTGGTATCTGAGCACTAAACTGCTGTGCAACCAGTCATTCAAGGATGTTATATCCATAGTTCATGCTTTTCTCTTTTAGAATTGTTATTACTTTTGAAAACCTTTTCTAGGTCTTTCATTCTTCTGTCAAGTGTTAGTCTACATCATTTTTATTTCTTTCTTGACTGCTGGATTCTTTGTTGTTAATAATTGATCCAGGAAAGCAATCACTGTCTAATACTTCTATGTCTTCACCCTGAACTATACATTTAGCTTCATTTCCTGCTGTTACACACCTCAAGTGGGTAGAAAGGAATCTTATGCATTAATATTTTTCACCATAAGTAGAAATATATTTATATTTTTTAACATTTATCTTAATTTATTGAATTTTATAAAAAAATAGAAAAGGTAAACACAATCACAGGGAATAGAAAAATGTGTACATTAAGAAACAGGATGTAAAATTCCATAACCAAAACCCGCATATACTGAATGGAATAAAACAGTCGTACGAATAAACAAAGAAGACAGAAAAGCAGAAAAAGCATGAAGAAAAGAGGGAGTGGGAGAAGAAGAGAGAAAAAGAGATGGGTTCAAAGGTGAGGCCCAAAGATTATAGGCTCAGTTTTCCCCATCAGGAGCCAGATAGTCAACAGGGGATCGGAAATCCAGCTAATAGACTTTTCCAGCTAATCCAGATTTTGTAGAAACGTTCATTGGAATTATTGATCTTCGAGATAAGTTCCTCCATTAACATTACCTCATTCATTTTTGCAAACTAGAGGGAGATTGTCAAAGAAGTGTCTTTTTTTTCTAAATCAGAGGGATGCACGCTCTTACAGTCACGATTAAGAGTCTAAATATCGAATGCCTGTATATTTTTAAGGAGATGCGCAGTGATGGAAAAAAACAAGAATCGGATTTAGGTCAGAAATTAGATCCGTGATTTTATGCATCACTAGTACTTTTTCCCAAAAAGGAAAGAGAACTCTGCAAGGGCCAAAAACTATGTAACAGGTCACCTTCCTTCACCCCACATCTCCAACACATGGGACTGGCTTCTGGGGAAAATAGAATGAAGTTGAGTTGGGACCCTCTACCACCGGAAAGCAATTTATAGCCAACCCCATGAAAACTAGAGTAGATGGATGATTTATATGTTAAGGTGAAGATACGTCTCCACTGATCCTTCGACAGAGAGAGACTCAAAGACCCTTCCATTAGTTTAAAAAATTTGGAGGTTCGATCAGCAAGGAGTATGAGGAAGATAAAGTGTGCCTCAAAGGTCCTGTGCCCCCTGCACTCAACTTCGAAAGACGTCTTGTCATTAATATAAAAATGTCTAGTAGGGAGTGAGTGAAAAAAGTGGTATAGTTGACCGACTCTCCAGATTCCCAGAGAAAAGAGAATACAGAAGTCAAGAAGGTGTTCTTTGAGGGCCAAATATGTCCAAATCCAACATAAGACGCTCTAAAAACAACCCCAATTTAGCCAGATCTGGAAAACTTCATCCTATAATTCTGGGGGAATAGTGGATTACCCAAAATGGGGTACATGAGGAGTACAATTTGAGGGCGAACCGTGGGAAGAGTACAATAGGCAACGGTAGCCCTGATGTGTTTTAAGAGATTTCACCAGAGACAAGTCCAACAAAGGAGTAGCAGTCAGAGGGATATTTGTTAAGCTTTGCTCAATCCAGACCCAAGTTTACCCACCTCATTCCTACACCAGTCCAGGAGCAATATATTTATATTAAAAAAAAATAGTCTTCCTTCATTATATAGAAGATTCCCCTCTTGCTGGTCATGGCCAATAATAATAAGTCTACAGTACCAATCCAATTACTATTGGTGACCACCTGTTTTGGTCATGTGAGCACTGTACAGAAATGCTTCCATATATTCGGTTTGGAAGATGGGGGCATCAATGTGGATGCAACCAAAGGAGAACTTTATGATATCATAAAGAATGAAGATTTAGACTGCAGCTGTGGCTGGTCTCCTAGGCACTCAAGAGTGCAGCACTTACAAGCTGTTTATTAAAGAGCTTGTAAGCTCTGCTCTAAAGCTGGCCAGTTTAATTGTTTCCAAGCTAATTTGATGCTTCAGAGGCAAAGCTGCCTCTGCTTTTAGTATTCGAGAGGACACAAGCCAGCAGTGTGACAATTACGCTGGTCCAAACTGCCAGTCAAGAAGAAGCACACCATCACCAAGCAAGCAGGATGCTAGGAGGCAGAATAAGTCAAGTTGAGAAAAGGTTAGTTTGTTAAAAAATAATGCAATCCCAGGCAACCACTTTAAGTTGGGTTCCTCAGTTAATTTCAGCATTAGATGTGCCAAAAGTTTTTAATATTGTTTCTTTAATGTTATGTTTAGTAAGCAGCAGCTTTGTCCCTATAGGTTCTCTTGGAGTAGTTTACTGCAGTTATATGTCATATATTATTTTAGTACATTATGAACTTTCAGTAAACTTTCTTCATACTACTGTAATGAGAGTGGACTGGGAAATAACTCCAGAGCTGTGATATGAGCAACGGTCACCAAGGTTGAGTGTAACAAGCCCCAAATGATCTCATAGGAGTAAAAGCAATGTCAAGCGAAGGTATTGCACAAGATTTCGAACACAGTTCAACAATTGTGAGGAAACAGGCCAAATGTGCACAATAATTGATAAATATTTTTTTTACAAACTTTAAAACTTATGGTAGTAACTTTGTTTTTTCTCTCAACTGGAGAAACAAACATGGTAGGACTCCATAAACTGTTCTCTCTTTCTCAGTTTAGTGTATACCAATTATTACCAGATCAGAACCTGTATTTTTGGCCCCTCAGATTCACCAGACTTTCTTTCCCTCTCCCCAGGGCATACTTCCCAACCATCCCAGATCAACTGGTTGGTCAGAGGTATGTCCCTTAGTGATAACATACTCTATGTATGGGAATGTACTGTGGGGACATCATACTGTGTGTGGAAATGTACTGTGGGGACATCATACTGTGTGTGGGGAAATGTCCTATAGGGATATCATACTGTGTGGGGGGGAATTTCCTATGAATATATCATCCTGTGGGTGGAGGAACGTACTGCGTGGACATCATACTGTGTGTGGGGGTAATGCACTGTGGGGTATTAGACTGTGTATGACAATGTAAACTGGGAACATCCTACTGTGTGTGGGGAAATGTACTGTGGGGACATCATACTACAGGTGCTTCTCACAAAATTAGAATATCATCAAAAAGTTAATTGATTTCAGTTCTTCAATACAAAAAGTGAAACTCGTATATTATATAGAGTCATTACACACAGAGTGATCGATTTCAAGTGTTTATTTCTATTAATGTTGATGATTATGGCTTACAGCCAATGAAAACCCAATAGTCATTATCTCAGTAAATTAGAATAATTGACAAAAAACACCTGCAAAGGCTTCCTAAGCTTTTAAAAAGGTCCCTTAGTCTGTTTCAGTAGGCTCCACAATCATGGGGAAGACTGCTGACTTGACAGATGTCCAGAAGGCAGTCACTGACACACTCCACAAGGAGGGTATGCCACAAAATATCATTGCTAAAGAAGCTGGCTGTTCACAGAGTGCTGTAGCCAAGCATATTAATGGAAAGTTGAGTGGAAGGAAAAAGTGTAGTAGAAATAGGTGCACAAGCAACCGGGATAACCTCAGCCTTGAAAGGATTGTTAAGAAAAGGTCATTAAAAAATTTGGGGGAGATTCTCAAAGACTGGACTGCTGCTGGAGTCATTGCTTCAAGGTCCACCACACGCAGATGTATCCAGGGCATGGGCTACAAGTGTCGCATTCCTTGTGTCAAGCCACTCATGACCAATAGACAATGCCAGAAGCGTCTTACTTGGGCCAAGAAGAAAAAGAACTGGACTGTTGCTCAGTGGTCCAAGGTGTTGTTTTCAGATGAAAGAAAATTTTGCATTTCATTTGGAAATCAAGATCCCAGAGTCTGGAGAAAGAGTGGAGAGGCCACAATCCAAGCTGCTTAAGGTCTAGTGTGAAGTTTCCACAATCAGCGATGGTTAAGAAAACCATGTCATCTGCTGGTGTAGGTCCACTGTGTTTTATCAAGACCAAAGTCAGTGCAGACGTCTACAAGGAGATTTTAGAGCACTTCATGCTTCCCTCTGCCGACAAGCTTTTGGGAGATGGAAATTTCATTCTTCAGCAGCACTTGGCTCCTGTCCACACTGCCAAAAGTACCAATACCTTGTTTAAAAACAACAGTTTAACAGTTTACTGTTGTTTAAAAACAGCAGTAGTTTGGGCCACAAACTCGCATGACCTTAACCTCATAGAGAATTTATGGGGTATTGTCAAGAGGAAGATGAGAGACACCAGAGCCAACAATGCAGACGAGCTGAAGGCTGCTATCAAAGCAACCTGGGCTTCCATAACACCTCAGCAGTGCCACAGGTTGATCGCCTCCATGCCACGCCGCATTGATGCAGTAGTTGATGCAAAAGTAGCCCTGACCAAGTATTGAGTGCATTTACTGAATATACATTTCAGTGGACCAACATTTCGGATTTTAAAATAATTTTTCGGGCTGGTGTTATAAAGTATTCTAATTTACTGACATAATGACTATTGGGTTTTCATTGGCTGTAAGCCATAATCATCAACATTAACAGAAATAAACACTTGAAATCGATCACTCTGTGTTGTGAATGTGTTAGAAATGAATTCTGGGTGGTTACAAACAGTACTGAACTATTCAATGAAGATTGTGAAGATTGGCAATCAGGTGTTACAGACTGGTCTTATATAAGGGAGGTTCTCTCCCATCAGGGTTGCCGGTGATCAATTGTTCTTGTCTCAACTTTGGTTCCTGGTTCTCTTGGAAGCTTGCTGTGTCTTGCCTGCATTTTCTGCTAACAGATATTTTCTGCTTTTATTTTTGTGCTTGCTTTTTGCATTTTGTCCTGCACTTCTGTGGAGGTCAGCCAGGTCCCCTCCGGGGGCTTGTGCTCCTCTCAGTTTATCTGAGCCACTGTTATTTGTTCATTTGCCTTTTCCAGTTTTTTCAGTGGCTGCTGCTTAGTTTGTTACACCAGAGAACTAATTTAGGTGGTAGAGGTCGTGTGATCTCAGGTGTTTTTGCAATTAGTGTGTTGGTATTTTTTTTAGGGTTTTTTGGATTGCAGTAAGTGTCCTTCCTATCCTTTTCTTTCTAGGAAGATTGGGCCCCAACGTTTGCTCATACTATTTTCTGTCTGTGTCTGTATTTCCTCTTGTCTAACCGCCATTACATGTTTGGGGGCTTCCTATGTTCTTTGGGGATCTGCTCCGGGGCAGATAGTTTTCCTCTTTCTATCTTTAGGTGTAGTTAGCTTCTCAGGCTGTGACGAGGCGTCTAGGACCAACGTAGGTACGCTCCACGGCTGCCTTTAGTTGTGGTGGTTAGTCAGGGTACTGCAATCCAGTAGATTCCAACCCTCTGGTGTATTGCCTTTTTTGCCTGCTCTCCTCAGCTACCAAATCATAACACTCTGTTTGTAATGACTCTATATAATAACGAGTTTCACTTTTTGTATTGAAGAACTGAAGTTAACTTTTTGATTATATTCTAATTTAGTGAGAAGCACTTGTATGTTTGTTGAATATACTGTGGGGACTTCGTACTATGTGTGGGGGAATGTACTGCGGGGACATAATACTATGTTTGTTGAATGTACTGTGGGGACATCATACTGTGTGTGGTAAATGTACTGTGGGGATATTATATTGTGTGTGGGGAGAATGTACTGTGGGGACATCATTCTGTGTGTGGGGGGAATGTACTGTGGGGACATCATTCTGTGTGTGGGGGACTATACTAGGGAAACACCAAACTGTGTGTGGTAAATGTTCTGTGTGAATATCATATTGTGTGTAGTGGAATGTACTGTGGAGACATCATATTGTGCGTGCGGCAATCTACTGCAGGGAGATCATTCTGTGTGTTGGGGAATGTACTGTGGAGATATCTTACTCTGTGTGGGGGAATGCATTGTGGGGACATCATACTGTATGTGGGTAATGTACTGTGGAGACATCATACTGTGTGTTGGGGCACTGTGAGATGCCTTTAAAACAATACTGTACTGTGTGGGAATATTAATGGACTTCACAAGGAGCTATATTTCTATGTGGGCGCATATGAAGGACTGAGCAGAGTTAGGGTATTGGTTGCAAAAAATACAACTTGCTGTAGCGTACTACTACACAGTATGTGTCCCCCTTTCTTATTTTTCAAAGTTGGGAAGAATGCCCCTAGGCATCACTCGTTCCATATGACTTTGGGATGTGAGGAGACTTCCACTCTGCAGAAAGATTCTACCTCCCACGTCTTTGCACTGACAACTGCAATGCTTGGCAACCTCTCTGTTCGACTTTGGAGTAATACACAGGAACGGCTGCTACAGCTAAGTTTGTTCTCTGTGGCAAATCTTCCCACAACACAAGAGTCTTGTCACTTTTGCTCATGCTTTACACTTCTAAAGCACCGTAACTGACCCTCTTAAAA
The DNA here is from genome assembly GCA_009801035.1 of Oophaga pumilio. Lineage (NCBI taxonomy): Eukaryota > Metazoa > Chordata > Amphibia > Anura > Dendrobatidae > Oophaga > Oophaga pumilio. The sequence goes on from VIAB01013921.1 coordinate 36,331, forward strand.
AAAGAAAGTCTAACACACCCGATGCAATGCCATACAGGCCCTTCCATGGCTTCTGTGTTAAATGTCCCTAGCACCATGTAACCCAACTAGTAGGAGACTATCGTAGCCCTAATATTAAGAAGTAAGCAGCACAGAGGTTGACTAAAACATATACAGTTGTGTGCAAAATAATACGTAGTAGTCTAACATCACCAATATGTTTAATTACTGTTTTTTTTGCAGAAAAGATCAAATAACATGGTTAAAAGCTCATGACTATGTGTAGGTGAGTAATGGGCAACCAATCAACAGTCATGATATGCACGCTGCTAATTTGGTGTAATTTAATGAAAGTGAGATGTTCTAATTAATAGCAGTGTGGAGTTCATTCATTCTGTGAAGAAACAGCTGTCAATTATGGCTCTTATTTAAAGAAGGGTGGCTGCAAATGTGGTACCTGCTGGTTTTAGCCGTTCTAGACATTGTACCAAAGGAAAAAAAAAAACCGATCCAGTTAAAATGGCTGGTTGGAAGAAGAGACCCAAAAAATTGCTTAAAATCAAAAACCTTTTATTATTATTAAAAGCACACAAAATTCTTAAAAATTGGTTAATGACAGTAGAACACAGAAAGTACCCTGTAGGGGGAACCCCAGCACTATCCAAAAAGATGGTTTACAGTAGTATATACGTAACCTATACCTAAGTCCCTTGTAAAGAATCACCCACTATGTATAATAATAATAATAATAATAATAAACATAATAGAAAATGCCAATACAATTATATATGCAAGTGGCTATGAATAACACACAATAAGGACCTGTATAATACGAAGTATAGGAGATGTAGAAAGAAGCTGCCAACTAAGACGAATATACCAGGTAAGTGGCTGTCATAAGTAAAGCAAGAAGAAGCTCAGGGCGAAACGCGCGTCGGGGTGAGGGGGAACACCCGGACTATCTTTTCTTCTTGCTGCCCTATTTGCACTAGGTAAGGTGACTTTTATATGTTGCACCACTACAGTCACTGATACTTTGCTATATTTAACTTATGACAGTCACTTACCTGGTATATTCGTCTTAGTTGGCCCCTTCTTTCTACATCTCCTATACTTGGTAATATACTGGTCCTTATTGTCTGTTATTTATAGCCACTAGCATATATTATTATATTGGCATCTTGTATTATATTTATTATCATTATTATGCATAGTGGGTGATTCTTTACAAGGGATTTAGGTATAGGTTACGTATATACTACTGTAAATCAACTCTTTGGATAGTGCTGGGGTTCCCCCTACAGGGTACTTTCTGTGTTCTACTGTCATTAGCCATTTTTACGAATTTTCTGTGATTATAATAAAAGCTTTTTGATTTTAAGTAATTTTTTGGGTCTCTTTCGACCAGCTATTTTAACTGTTTCGGTTTTGCTGTTTATCTATCTGAAGTGCCAGTATTGTCATTTGTGGAGATATTTTTGATTTACTCATTGTACCAATGAAGAACGAACCTTGATCAAGAAGTTGATTGGGGAGGGGAAAGCATATAAAAAAGTGTAGAAAATAATTGGCTGCTCAGCCAAAAAGATTTCCAATGGCAAACAAAACCCAAAAAATGTATGGTAGTAAAATAAATACTACAATTCGCATTGAATATAGAATCATAACAGCAAAGAAGCATCCAATGATCAGCTCCAGGGAGATCAAAGAAGATCTTCAGTTATCTGTGAGTCCTGCAATCAGCAGAAGACGCTTACATGAAGTCAAACTATTTGCAAGAAACCCTCGTAAAGTACATTGCTGTTTAAAGGATGTGTGATGGAAAGGTTACAGTTTGCCAAAGAACACATTGACTGGCCTAAACAGAAATGGCGCAACATTCTATGGACAGATGAGAACACGATTGTTCCTATTGACTCTAAAGGCCGCAGATGGTAAGACGACCCATAAACACTGAATTCAAGCCACATTACACTGTGAAGACTGTAAAACATGGAGGTGCAAGCATAATGGTTTGGAGATGTTTCTCATACTATGGAGTTGGGCATATTTATTGCATACCAGGCACAATGGTCCAGTTTGACCAGAATCAAAATACCGGAAGAGGTTCATGTTGCCTTATGCTGAAGAAGAAATGCCCCTGAAATAGGTGTTTCAGCAGGACAAGGACCCCAAACACCCCAGCAAGCTGGCAACATCCTTGTTTCAGACCAACAAGACCAATGTTATGAAGTGGCCAGCCCATTGCCCAGACCTCAATGCGTTTGAGAATTTAAGGAGCGACATAAAAATGCTGTTTTTGATTCAAAACCTAAGAATGCAAAAGAACTGTGCAATGTAGTGCAATCAGCTAGGGCTGGAATATCTGTCCGCAGGTGTCAGATGTTAGGTGACACCATGTCACATAGATGTAAAGCAGTTATCAGTAATTAAGCTTCTATAACTACATATTAGTTCAGTGATTAACAGAAACGTGAAGTCTGAAATCAAATTTCAGTTAATACTGGAAATATTAGAGTTTTTACATGAAAATGCAGACACTTCCATTTTTGGAGCAGCCGATGATATCTTTTTCTTCATTTTCCGTTTAGGAATTGCTATTTTGTTCATGTTTTTGGTTGGAAATGAATGTGCAGCTCCCAGCGCCATTGTGATATGGAATTAAATGCTATTATGAGGATTGATCTTTTTCTCAGTTGCTTTAAACAACTCGTATTTTGCACATAACTGTACAGTACTAAAAATGTCTTATTAATGCCAGTGCCACCATTGAGACCCGCGTCTTTTTTAAAAATGGGACCCAACATGCTCTGTCAAGAATGGGAAAGTGGCCTAGGATGTGCGTCTCTGCCCATTAATTTCGGTGACCATCTCCATTCATGTCTTTAAGTGCGT
>VIAB01013922.1:0-10675 GCA_009801035.1 Oophaga pumilio
GCACCCCCATAGGCCTTTATAGTATAATGCAGTCCTCATAGTCCTCCATACAGTATAATGCACTCCACTTTGACCTCCATACAGTATAACGCACTCCCCATAGACCTCTGTATAGTATAATGCACTCCCCATAGGCCTCCATACAGTGTAATGGACTCCCCATAAAAATAAATAAATACAATACTCAATTCTCCTCCTCGTTACCCCGCTGCTCTGAGCACCCGCACATCTCAGGACAGGGGGTTTTAAGTAATGACATCATTGTGCCCGCTGTCAGTGAAGTCAGGTGCAGAGGAGGAATGATGGGAGAGGGAGCATGACGCTCCTTGTCTCATCATTGCTTGGATGCCGATACAGTTGAACTTGTGATGATGTACGGAGGCCCGGTGCTGGCACCGCCCTGCCTACTCACGGGTCCCTGCTCTGCCGCACAGTTAACAGTTGTGTACCTCTGCGTGTGCCCATGAGAGCACGGGGTCCAGGGCGACCGCCCCCTGTGACCCCCGGTAACGATGCTACTGCAGTACATATTAAGAGGCATGAGCACTAATAAAATATGTAAAAGAGGAATTTGATTTCCCATACGGGGTAAGTAATAATTGCCATAAACTTACTTTATACCATTTATTATTTACCCCATGTGAGAAATCAAACATTTTATTAAGCTACACTGATACTCAATTTAAGATGCCATAACTTACACATATTGACTTCATTAATTCCTCTTGTGCATACTTTATTAGTGCACATGCCTCTTAATATGTCCTGATATTATTCTGTGTGTCACCAGGATGTCTGAGGTCTCTTTGTCAATTCTTCCTTTTTTACATTTTTAGCTGTTCATAATGATGAATCAATAAAAATGTACGATTTTAATATATAGCTGCAGTCGCTTCCTTTTTGCTTTGGGCTCCTATATATTGGAAGTGCTGCTTTAAATAGACTGTTATTTTTTGGGGTTTCTAAAGTGAATAAACAGCAGCGATTGGAGCAAGCTCCGGTTACTGCTGTTAGAGTCAGATGCCGGCTGCACACCACAGCCGGCACCTGCATCTTTGATGTGAGCTTACTCCATACGCCTGCCCCAGACGTGTGACATGCACGTGCATGGCATGTTGGGAAGGCTACCTAATATTGTGTAGGTCCCTCTCAGGCCGCGTAACACCTCTGATACAATGAGACATGGATTCCACAAGACCAAGCAAGGTGTCCTGTGATATTTGGCACCAAGACATCATCAGCAGATCTTACAGAAAGTCTGTAAAATGTAGGATGGCGTCTCCATTGATCAGACATGCATGAATGAGCCTCGTGCGTCCATGATCCTGCCACCGGTGATCCTTCAATGGTCGACCACGATTCTCGAGTCCTCTGTACTAACAAATTCCAAATTCATTATAAGACATATGTCACAATCAGACATCTACTCTCTGGACTCCATCCACCTTACAGGAAAGTTGTGAGATTGGCGTAAACTTTTGATGAAGTAACCCCATTGAGATTTACATTGAAACATTCCTACAGCATAAAAATCAGGAACGCCATGCAGCTATAAAACTTTATTTACTACAATCCGGAGAACTCCTTTAACTTTAGAGAACCCACAAGGCCAACTACTCGTCTGCGATGAAGTGAGGAACCAAAAAATCGTTCTTGTGCTGGCAGCCCCCATAAAGAGCTCAGATTTACTGCTCTCCTAATGACTGTGAACGACTCGCACCGAAACACGAGGATACCCCAAAGAGCTGAACAGGTGTCCCGCTCGCTGCGTTACAGGCGTACATCTAAATTCTCCATCGTTTGTGTTTCTGATCTCATATGTGGACTTGGCAGAGGGACAAAAAACACAGAAAAATACTAAGAAGGAGACGCAGATGGAAGGAAACAATGTGTACAAGGCCGGAGGAAGTGTCACTGATACATTGTATCCCAGCATCAGAGGACACAGAATATTGCCTTGTACCAGTGCTGAGGACACATTGACCACATGAACAAATACTTTTATGACATGTTTAATATAAGCAATTATAACAACACATTCATTGCTCTGCTTATAAAATTCTGTATCCATCACATACTGTACAGACTAATGGAACAGCAGGGAAATGGGAAAAATGCCTCCTGACTCCATACAATGTATCTATAGTTAAAGGTTAAAGAGCTCCATGGATTACAGTGCACATAACAATATACAAAGGGGTCTCAGCAGCCGCAGCTCAGCTCCTATTGAAGTGCATGTGATCGCAGCTGCAGGACCCAGGGGTTTTTTTTGTTTTTTTTAAAAAGTGTCTTTGGTGCTGCTTTCAGTTTGGATCCTTTCCTTTCCCCCAGTAAAACAGAAAGGTAAATGATCTTTAAAAAGTTAGATAACTAATACTCTTTAGGGAGAAAAGTATGTGCCCCCTGGACATTTCTCCTCTTGAAGTTTTTCTGACCTCCAATTCTACATCCATAGACATCATTATGGAGCCGGCCCCTCTGTGACATGGAATTCACCAAACCCAGACTCCTCCATCAGACGCAGATAGAGAAGTGCGATCCGTCACTGCACAGAACACGTCTCCTCCAGAGTCCAGTGGTGGCGGCTTTACACCACTCCATCTGACGCTCTGCATTGTGCTTGGTGATGTACGGCTGCATGCAGCTGCTCGGCCATGAAGGTCCTGGAGGGGGTGCAGTGTTTGTGCTGATGTTATACCAGAGGAGGTCTGGACTCTGCAGTTATGGGGTCAGGAGATTGGTGGTGACTTTCCTGCCCTCTGCTCAACACTCAGCCCCCCGCTCTGTAACATTATGGGGTCTCCACTTCGTGGCTGAGTTGCTGCATTTCCTTCTCTTCTCTATAATATCACTCACAGGTGATGGGGGAAGATTCATGACATTTCTTCCTCCTGATCTGGCTTATTCCCCCAGTGGCTCCTATTCCAGGACTGCGCTGGTATCAGGAGCTCTGCACCACCCCCCGGTCTGTCACATGTTAGTAAAGGCAGATAGCATGGCGGGGGGCCGGAGGTTATACACCGGGGGCAAGGGGCCACAGATTATATACTGAGGGGCCAGAGGTTATACACCGGGGACGTGGGCCGGACGTTATACATCAGGGACGTGGGCAGGAGGTTATACACCAGGGGCAAGGGCCACAGATTATATACTGAGGGGCCAGAGGTTATACACCGGGGGCGAGGGGCCACAGATTATATACTGAGGGGCCGGAGGTTATACATCAGGGACGTGGGCCGGACGTTATACATCAGGGACGTGGGCCGGACGTTATACATCAGGGACGTGGGCCGGAGGTTATACACCGGGGGTGAGGGGCCACAGATTATATACTGAGGGGCCGGAGGTTATACATCAGGGCCGGAGGTTATACACCGGGGGTGAGGGGCCACAGATTATATACTGAGGGGCCAGAGGTTATACACCGAGGGTGAGGGGCCGAGGATTACACACCACAAACATTGAATGATTAGGGCGTGCGGCCCAATACTGTGTCCATATATTGTAATTTATGCTCACATCCGTATACCATGTACAGCGGGGGCCGGATGTTACACACGGGGGGAAGATAATATTACTCCACTCTCCCCATAGAAAACACATTCATGCAGCCGACCCCGCTCGTACCTGTCCATCATTCAGCTGAGACGTGCGGCCACCTATAGTTTACGCTCCGCCATCGCACAGATACTAAGGAACCGTCCATTGCTTCCCTCTCATATCGATGCATTCGTACTCTATTAATTTCAGCTGCAAGCTAATAAGATAATATGTAGAGAGCGGCAGAAAGCCGATCATAAATGTCAGGTACTGCCGACAACCATCCGAGAATCATCTCCTTCTACAAGTAGAAGCTCCGGCACTTTGTGTATTGGCTGATCCACATGAGTTATTACTGTCTGACTACACAGAGAATATTCTTATATACGTAAAGGACAGTGACGCCATCGGGGGCAAATATTAATTTTTTTTTATACTTTTTTTTACCATTTAGCTTTTATAGGCTCTTTTTTCCCCTGCGCATTACTGGCTGCACAAAGAATTAACTGGGAAACCATCAGTGAGCTTTTTATGATGGGGAGGTTATAACTCTTTTATCTGTTTTTATTCTGAGCTCCTGTGTGATTTAGGACCACAGACCACATGAAATAGGATCTAAACTTTCATGTGGTCATAAATCAGATGACAAGACAAAAAAAAATGATAAGAGTTTGAAATTCTACATCAGAATGAGCTCACTGACAGATTCTCAGTGAACTCATTCTGCAGATAACATTGTGCAGGGAAACAAAAAAAAGCCTGTGAAAACAACACACTGCAATTTATTTTTAATGAAACTCAAATGCAAAAATTATTTTTGCCCACTATTCCTACACTAATATACATGTCTGATAGATGTTAGGACTCACACTTATCTCAAATATTGGGTCCAAGGACAACCTGTGGAGAGCCACAGAAAGACCTGGAATCAGCAGGTACAATTGTTTCAAACAAAACAATAATAGTAATAGTAATGCACTAAGCTTCCATGGCCTGTATGCACGCTCACCATGCAACCTCCATGGCCTGTATGCACACTCACCACGCAACCTCCATGGCCTGTATGCACACTCACCATGCAATGTCCATGGCCTGTATGCACACTCTCCCACATGACTCCATTGCTGGATAAAAAGCATGTTCAAGCGCGTTTTAAGTTTTCTCAACAACATTTAGACAAGTCTGTGAAATACTGGGAGAATAGTCTGGTCAGTTGAGACCAAAATTGAACTCTTTGGATGCCATAATACACACCATGTTTAGAGGCCAAAAGGCACTGCATATCACCCCAAAAACACCATACCAACAGTGAAGTTTAGAGGTGGGAACATCATGGTGTGAGGATGTTTTTCAGGATACGACACTAACAACTTCATGTGTTTGATGGAAGGATGAATGGGTAACATGGCGCTCTGTTGTAGCCGTGGGCAAAGTACTCGTCTCTTACACCCCATTACATGAAGGTGTGTTCGTGGCTGGATGTGTGGACTTATGTTATGGGGGCGCTATGCCCTGGTGAACTGCATGTTACCGATGGCTTTGCTTATCCAGGACCAGATATTGAAGACTTCAAAGAGGGAGACCAACAGCCAAAAATAAACTTTTTACTAAAGAGCAATTTGGTGGGAATTATGTATAGTAGATAGCGGGCACACAACTTAATGAATGTTTCATTCACAATATGGAGCATTTTCACAAACAGTCTCAATTCCTTCCTCGTTACTCATTTATTCTCTGTCTCCACTGTTTCACTTTCCTTAACCACAGCCCAGCTCAGTACTGCAGTCCAGTTAGCAAGAGTCCTATTCTCAGCCTGTAGTTCCTGATCCTCTTTCCCCTTACATGAACTATGTTACCGTTATGGCCGGTCCTTAGCTTCCCTGCTACTGACGCCTTGGAACTCCCACCCGGGTAACTCTCTTCGTCTCACGTTCTCTGTCCCGTTACTTCTCTGACTTACAAACTCGGGGGCCGTACTGCTAGGCGTTTGCCCCAGGACTCATCTCTCCGTCCTTCGGTAACTTCTCTCTTTTCCTCTCTCTTTACTCAGTATCACGCTAATCACTATCTTGGTCTCCTCTCACTTCAAGACACCCACGTCATGCGACACTGCTAATTGTCTAGATTGGTCTGTTCTAGACTCACACTGAGCCCTATCTATCGTCCTGTCAGGAAACCGTTTCTGTCGCTTCACCTTAGACCCTCCCACTCTAGGCTAGTTCCAAACATTAACCTTATTTCTGCCTACCGTCGAGCAATGCACAACATTATTACCAATAACGCATATCTTATTTCACATTATACAATACAACAATACGCATATTCTTCAAGAGGGAATGTGGGCAGTATGTCCATCTCTTTACAAATGGACCAATGTATCAAGACATTCTTGATAAAAAATATGCTGCCATCTACCAGTATAATAAAGATGAAATAAGGGTGGACATTTCAGCAAAACAATGATCCAAAACACACAGTCAAGGAAGCTTAATTGGTTTCAGAAAAATAAATTAAAGCTGCTATAATGGCCGAGCCGATCACTGGACCTGAATCCAAGAGAAAATGTATGGAAGGAACTAAAGCTCAGAGTTCATAGAGCCCACGGGACCTTCAGGATGTGAAGAGTGTTTGTCTGGAAGAATGGGCCAAAATCACACCTGAGCAATGTCTGCGACTAGTTTCTCCATATAGGAGGCATCCTGAAGCAGTCATCATCACCAACAAAGGCTTTTTATACGAAGTATTAAAGGAGTTAGCTGGTCTAAATTATTAAGTCTGCAGTCACTCTGTGTGACTGCAGACTTCTGATCCACCCTCACGCACTGTGAGGATTCACGGTTTCTGAAGCGGGAACAGCGTTGATGTATGCGTTATGTATACTCCCGGCCAGAGCCCATCTGGTGGGCGAAGTCTTGCTCCATACACTTGTATGAGTGAGGCCATGCCCACTAGATGGCCACGCCCACTAGACAGCCTCATTACTAGACACAAGTGTATGGAGCGAGGCCGCGCCTATTAGAAGTTCTCTGGCAAGGAGTATGCATAGTGTTCTGCCCATCTGAGTACTGGGCAGTATGTTTCTTATTGTGTGCTGGTTTGTTTGTTATAGCACCATCCAGTGGTGGCTGAATTTATAGCCTGTGCCTTTAACAAGCAGATAGAGTGTTGCATTGTGGGATTGAAGCAAGGTATGCTGGGAAGAAGAATAAGCTCCATTTTCTTCCATGTACATCAAGGAATACACGTGTTCATGTGCTCTCCTGTAACCTCTCCAACTTGAGTTTGCTATCCTTGTAAAGCATATCTGGTAAGATCAATATCTTCTCTAGCAATGCAGTGTTTAGGAGGTTATTAAGTGTATAGCAGCCAGTGCATAGGAGATGTTATTAGAATCCTGTGTAAAGTTTGAATCATACTGTATACTTTCCTGTTAATTGTAAAGTCTCAGCTGTGTGCCCAATACTTATCTATGTCATTTGTATTTTTATAGTTTTACCGCGCATGTTCTATACTGTTCACCAATAAACAAGTTAGACTACAGAGGACGGTCTGCTTATTTGGAGTACGGAATCGTGGCTTAGGCTGTATGCTAGATTGCACACCGTGTCAATATGTATGAAGGCAGAACACATAGTGAACACATCACAGCCTTTCTTGCAGCACGCAGAGCGTGTGCTGCAGGGACTCAGAAGTCTGCGGTCACACACAGTGACCGCAGACTTACCAATTTAGACTGTACAAGCCCTGTAATTAAATTTCAGCAAGCGTTTTCAATACTTTTTCCCTTTTAAATTTATGGACATCTATAGTTTGCTTTCTTTATCTCTGTGTGTGTAGAGTGGATGGCGAGATATCTGGTGAGAATTTCATGTCAACAGCAAGTGTTCAATACTTTTTTTCACTCGATGTATGTATATATAGTAGCGTAGCTGGGAATGACAGGGTTAAATACCAGTTCTGCAGGGTGTTGATGAGATACACTTGGGTTTTGCTAAGAACCAGGAAGTAGCTTCATGGAGTATCTGTCTCCTGGATGTTGAGCAGAGTTGAGTGTGTTACTGGTGAGTGACCAGCCAAAATGTGAGCTGTAGCTGAGACAGAGAGAAATGGCGGGGTCTCTTTCTGAATGGAGACTGCGGCAAACAGTCTGTTTGTGAGAACTGCAGAGAACCGTGTGGAAGCTGCAGCCTGTTCAGTGTGAACTGTGCCCCGAGTTGAACACTTCTGTTTGGCACTAGAAGCTGCAGGAGCTCGGGCTACATGGGAATACAGAGACTGGTAGTACCTTACTTCTTCTGTGTATGAAAGGACTGTGATCTGTTCAGGAGTTATTATTTTACAAAGTGGAAACACAGATATTCATAAGGTGTTGTCTGTGTAGTGAACAATCCCTTTAAGGAGTTCTATCAAAACTGCAGCAAGCAGCCCAGTATGTGACACATCGCTGGAATCAAGCTCTCTGCCCCTACATCATCCTGCTTTCATATTGCATCAGCAAACATCTACTGACAGATTCCCTCTAAGGCACATCTGATGTTATTGCTTACAGACTCCTGGCCACTGTCCAGATTGCGGCCAGACACCAGATGGGACGCTTGTTCTGGTGCCGGATCCTTTTACACTTTACTTTTATTTCCCAAATTATATTAATTAATTCCGGAGATGTGAACAGTCCCCTTCTGGGAGAAGAAAAACCTGATGATAAACCGAACGTCACGCTGATGGGATTTCTAGCCACTACATGGAAATGGTGATCGAACCCAGCAATCGGCGCTTAAAGGGACGTCCCAGGTATTGCACAGTCACGATCTTAGCGAGACTGAGGCCAAAAATGGTAATTTTCCCAAGTGGTGCTAAGGTAAGGGCTAAATAGAGGTCCCTAAAATCATATATCAGGATTTGTAGGTATCATTTATGCCCTGTAATGTGCTTGGAAATTAAAATAAGTTTGCCAACAAGCTTGAAATGTGAATGTGAGAAGACGGCATAGGGCGATACTAATGATTAACACTTCGCCTGTGCAAACGACGCTGCTCGCACGTGAAAACACAGTGTTTGTGCGATCTGGCAGAACGGAGGTGATGGGTAGGCGCAGAGGATAAATATTTACTTCCAATTACTATGCAAAACTGGGAAAGAACATCTGTCAGAGTAGAGCGTCATGCCCTGCAGTCAAAAGCACAAAATCAGGGCGACTGCACACCCCCATTTTATCATACATCTCTTTCCGGGGCGGGAGGATGTTACACCTCCAAAAAGGTTCATAGTATAATGGCACCGTGGGCGGCTTTCTATTAATATAACACTTCTATCCCAAAGCCAACTGTTTCTGCCCCCGCAGTGTTAAACTTTTAATTCTATGGTTTTATTTATTTATTTTACTCACGGTATATAGCGCCATTAATTCCACAGTTCTTTACAGACATCACCAACTCTGTCCCCATTGGGACTCACAATCTAGATTCCCTATAAGTATGTCTTTGCAGTGTGGGAGAAAACCCATGCAAACACGGGGAGAACAAACAAACTCCTTGCATAAGTTGTCTTTGCTGGGATCTGAACCCCAGACCTCAGAGCTGCAAAGCGACAGTGCTATCCACTGAGCCTCCGTTACTGCTCATTGTCAAGGTTTCCAGCCATTACTGCAGTATCAGAGTGGTCGGTTATCTAGACCGGGGTTTCCAACTCCAGTCATCAAGGCCCACCAACAGGTCATGTTTTTAGGTTTTCCTTAGTATTGCCCAGGTGATAATTGCATCACCTTTGCAATACAAAGGAAATCCTGAAAACATGACCTGTTGGTGGGCCTTGAGGACTGGAGTTTAGGAACCCTGATCTAGACAAGGCAAGGATCACGCTATGCTTTAGACCCTGCAAGTGCTGCTGGATCTGACCATCTTCATTGCCTCTGCACCTTCTCAGATGTTGCAGAGGTAACGTTACCTCTGTTAGCAGAATGGGAGAGTGCACAGTTTGTACCATGCCAATGCCATTGGTCTGAACGGTCAATCTTCAGGAGTGTACCACTCCTTGGCAAAGCAGGAAGAATGGTGGTGAACACCTCTTAGATTAAAACACTCCTTTAATAAGGAGGGCCCCTTAACAATTAATTAAGCCTCCTGAGTGTCCCCCAAAATTATTTTAACATATTAAGTTTAAATTGTTTACTCACGCAAAGGCTTTTTCTCTTAACGTCCAAATGCAGGAGTGTAATATCATTGTGTCGCCTGTGCCAGGGTACTAACATCATGTGTGTGCCCCTGTTCTGCCTAAAGTTACAGGACGGAGATCCACAGAGCAGGGAGCTCATGGCTCCCTGCTCTACCACAGGATTTGAGTGCAGTGGCATCCTGTGGATGCTCATACAGTTTAAAGGAGATCTTGCCCAGGAATCCTGGTGGGGCCCATTATATAAGTGGGCATAGGGTGGCCGTCCTTGCCACTTGTTTCCCTAGGACATACGCTACTGGCTCGAAGGGGCCCAACATATGTTTTCAGAATGTTCTTTTGGGCTATGCTTCAGCCTGCCTTTTATTTTACCATGGTTTATATTTTTGCAAAAATCCAATTGCACACTATATAGTAACATTTGTCCTGGATTTGGCACATACATTGCGAGATTGTCCTGGCAAACACCACAAATCTAGTGTGAACAGAGCCTTAGGGTGCTGCTATGACAAGTCATTATGAGTGATTTTGCTTCTTATCCGCAGCTGTGTTCACTTCATCAGAAATATGCCAGGCACTTACACGTTGGCTACTGCGGTTCCCCGAGTCCATCGCTTAATTCAGCAGTTTACTGGCCAGGAACCAATATTATTCCCATCGCCTCCCAGGATACAGACTCTTATTATATATTATTTTTATGAAGGTGACATTCCCCCCCCCCCTATAACTCATACGTCCCATACAATCCATTAGCGTCTAATTGCTGATGTTTATAACTTGTCATAATTACCGTACTTAATAATTCTGCAGGTTTTGCAAGCAACACTCTGGGGGGCGCAGCTAGACCCTTGGAAGGAAGCAGCTGTTGTACATGTACGGACGCTCATAGATCCTCCAGTGACTTAAAGGATTGAAGACGCTGCTCTGTAACACTGGCTGCACCATCCTGCGCAGGATCACTGCTTAC
>VIAB01013923.1:43333-54514 GCA_009801035.1 Oophaga pumilio
CTTCTGCTCAGAACTCATTTCCAGCCTATTCACAACAGGCAAGGGTGTTAGAGTGGGCAGCATCGTTGATACTTCTGGCTGCATGGGTGCTGTACTCTGGAGCATGGTGGATGCTGCTGGCTGCAGGGTTGATAAACTCGGCAGCGTGGTCGCTCTGTGAACTGGAGGCAGTGGTGGTGGAGGATAGCTCAGTGCTGTGGGAGTTGGAATATAGATTGGCTGCTGGTAATATCCTCCGGTCTGTTGATTGTATATTTGTGACTGCTGCTGCAATGCGTGGCTGTAAGCAGCCTGGCAGGCCTGCATGACATTCAGCTGGAGTTGAGGCATAAGGTTTTCCAACACGCTCCGCTCTTTTGCAGAAAAAAAATGTTGCGCAGTTCTCTCAAGGTCTGCTTCCAGGCAGTCAAGGCATTTGTTGACTTCCTACCACCCACTCTTCACTCTGTCAGCAATCAACCTAATTTCATCCTGGAAGACCGAGCTTAAGTGCATACAGTAAACTTGGACATGCCTGACCTCTCCCAAGCCCTCAGTTGCTGATGAGAAGACGCACCAAAAGCACCCGCAGAGGGCTGGGAGAGAGGAAAACCTGATGGATTGGCTGCCTGCTCCCCAGCCTGTTAAGCCTGCAAAGGTTGCTCCATCGCTGGTGGATGATTGGGACTGCGTTTGTTCAGTGGCTGGTAGATGAGGGGCCACTTCAACAGAGGATGATCTGGGTTGTGCTTGCTGCACCAGGTTCTGTGTGGAAAAGAGAAAAACTTTTGTGAAAAAATCCAAGTTGTGTTTTGCTGCTCCAGGTTCTGTGTGGGAAAAAATAAAACATTATTAAAAGAAAATTAAAAAATGAAGAAAAAAATGTATATACTTACGCTCTGTCATGACCGCAGGTACTTACCCGGGTTTCTCTGCCCTCCGTCGCGTCCCCGACATGTGCCCACGCCACTCCTCGCCTGTCTTCTCTTGGTCGCGGTGCATGGTGGGACCGCGCATGTGCGCTCACACTTCGCCTGCTGCAGGGCCTCATGGGAGGTCGTGACACAGTGGTCCTTTCACCATCATGGCGGCGCCAACCGGGTATTTCTACTGGACACCGCTGCAGGTAAGACGCCTGTTTGTATTACGCGGTGGCGCTAGCATTACCTGCCAAGCGTCAATGTCTTTCCTTCAGGCCACTGTATCTCTGGGTCGCAGCCGTGCCTGCCCACCCTGCGTCTCTGCCGTGCCTACCTACACTGTGTCTCAGCCGTGCCTTCCTACCCTGTGTCTCAGCCGTGCCTACCTACTCTGTGTCACAGCCGTGCCTACCTACCCTGCGTCGGAGCTGTGCCTGCCAGCCCTGTGTCTTAGCCGTGCCTGCATACCTTGTGTCTCTGCCTACCAGGCTGTCCTGTGGTTCCCTCATTTTCATTGCGGCTTTTTCTCTTTCAGCATCTGGTCCCTGCCAGCCCTGGTTCTTCCGGTCCTTCCTGCCTCTCGTTACCCTCTGTTTTGGTATCTACTGGCTCATACCTTTACTTTGTCCTCACCCTGGCCTTCCCTCCTATCTTCCCGGTATTTGCCCTATGTCGCCCCTTTGGTTCCAGCCGTTGTGGTTCCATCCTCCCTGGGCCTGCCCCAAACACTCCCCATATATGGGGTGGTCAACATCTGGTCCGCTCGCCCTAGGGGGCTCTGGAGCCTCGACCCAGAGGGTCCACTTTCAGGTTCCTCCCTTAGGATCCTAACAGTGCAAACAGGCCATGGACCCTGCCGGCGCCTCAGCCACTCAGAAGGAGCTGGTCTACTTGCAGGAGAAACAAACGCATTTCTTGACCTTCATGAAATCTATGGACTCTCGTCTCTCCTCGTTCCAGACCTCCGATCAGGGGAATGCTTCCCAGCTGGCTAGTCTGCAGCAGGAGCTAGCCCAGCAGCGAGACACCCAGGCCCATATTTTAAGTTATATGGCATCAGTGGACAACCGCCTACTCTCCTTGCAGTCAGCCGATTCTGCTTCCACTCCAGCTTTCGCTCCCCACCCCCCACCCCATTTGGCTAAACCTCCTCTGTACAGCGGTGACCCCAAACTGTGTCGGGGTATCCTGAACCAATGTCGCCTCCACTTTGAACTCCTGCCTCTGCAATACCCCACTGAACGAGCCAAGGTGGCCTTCATAGTCTCCCACCTGGAGGGGGGGCGCATTGACATTGGTTAACCCTCTCTGGGAGCGAGACGATCGTATGGTCTCCAAGCTGTCAACCTTCTTGGAGACTTTTTGTCGAGTTTGTGATGAGCTGGGCCGTCAAGCCTCTATCACGGAAACTCTGTTTAATCTCCAACAGAGCTCCCTAACGATGGGTCAGTACGCCATCCGGTTTCGTACCCTTTCCTCTGACCTCGGCTGGAATAAGGAGGCATTGGTGGGAGCTTTCTGGCGAGGTCTTGCGGGAAGAATAAAGGATGAGTTAGCGGGTCGTGATACTCCCACTGCTTTGGAAGACCTAATTTCACTGGCTACTCAGATCAACCTTCGTTTTCAGGAGCGTGCCTATGAGAGAAGGCTTCCTCGTCCTTCCCCGTCCACTCGCAGGCCACTCAGTCCTCGACCTGGAGCATCCGCATCAGCTTCCGCCCCAGAACCCATGCAGGTGGATCGGCTCAAACTATCCGAGCAACGTCGCAAGGAAAGGCTCACCCAGGGTCTTCGTGTCTATTGTGGGAGTGCCTCCCATCTGCTCCAGGCCTGTCCAAAACGTCCAGAAAACTCATCTGCCTAAGTCAGGTAAGAGAGGCCTCCCTAGATCTTTGGACGCTTTGACTTTGAACTCAACTTTCGGCCGGGTAATAAGAACATCAAAGCTGATGCCCTATCAAGGTCATTCCAACTAGCAGATGAGGAGGAGAACCCGACGCACATCATTGATCCAGCTAAGGTCATTACCGTGGCTCCTCTAAGTTTGATCAACCCACCGCTTGGCAAGACTTTTGTGTTGGACTGCGACCGGTTGAGAGTCCTGCGTTGGGGACATTCCTCTAAGATTGCCGGGAATGTCTGGTGTTATGTTTTGGTAGCTGAGGAGAAATAGCAAAAATAGCAAAGTAGCAATACACCAGAGAGGCTGGAACCTATTAGATTGCAGGGTGAAATGCAGAGGACAAAGATAACTGAACACCAAGTTTAGAACAAAATGTTCTCCAAAATCTGGAAACAAACTGGACTCCTCTCTCAGACACAATGTTCTCCGGAATTCCATGTAACCCAAAAACGTGCTGAACGAACAAAGGCTCCAATTCGGAAGAGGAAGGCAACTTAGGTAATGGCACAAGATGTATCATCTTGGAAAACCTCTCACAGATTACCCAGATAACAGTCATTCTCCGAGAGACAGGGAGGTCGGAAATAAAATCCATAGAAATATGGGTCCATGGCCTCTTGGGTACAGGTAATGGCATTAGCAAACCACTAGAACGAGAGCAAGGCTTTTTGCGCCATTCACTGAGCGGTAAAAGTGATAAGACCGATTTGTTCGTCGAGTGGGTACAAGTACAGCCAGCGATACCAGATTTATAGATTTCTTACGTTTGCTCTTTTTATAGACTAAAAACAATAATTTACGAAAATGACATTATTTTTGCATCATCATACTCTGAGAGATGTAACTTTATTATTTTTTTTTCGAATGAGCCATATTGAGGATTGCTTTTTGCGGGACGATTTGGTGTTTTGAGTCAAAACACTTTTTTACATAAGAGTTTTTAATTGCTTTTTATTCACTTTTTTGTGAGTCAGTATATTGAAAAAGTGACATTTTTGGCATATTTCTTCTTATTTTTTTTACAGTGTTTGCCAAACGGATTAAATAAAGTGCCATTTTATAGAGCGGGTTGTTCTGGGCACAGCAATACCAATTAATTATGCATGTTTTTTGTTTATTTTTATCAGAAATGCTAAATTTTCTTGGATTTTAAAGATTTGTGTGCAATTTTATTCTTGTTTTTTTACATGTTTTATTTTAGTTTTTTCACTTTTTTACTTAGTTTCACTGGGGACATGTATAATTTTTATTTTGAAATCTTGTCGCAAACACTGCTTTACTCATGAACAGCAGTGTATGAGACTGTCAGTGTCTCACTGACTGTGCCTCTGAGACTCAGCTTATTGCTGTGTCTAACAGTCCTCTATATCCTGGGGTCATCACATGATGATAGGGTACCATGTAACCATCGAGACATGCGATTTTCATTGCGGGGGTCTGATGGTTACTAAGGGGGTAATGTAACCCCTTTGCAACAACTTAATTACTGCTGTCATGATTGACATAGGTATCTATGAGGTTTATTGGCCCCGATCGGTAATAATAAGCTGGAAACGATACAGCAGGGTGAAAGCCATACAATCTCAACCGCTAATCAGGGTATTTCCTTATTCACTATCGCTGTTTTAAATCAGCAATGAGGGAATAAGTACCCTTAACGACCATTGTTTTAATGCGAAACGGTGGTCATTAAGGGGCTAAAGTGACAAGTTTTCCCCTTACAATGTCCAAAGTTCAAGCTGCTTGTTGAATGTGTCTCATGTAATCTGTAGAAGGAAAATCAATGGTGATTAACAACATAATAGACAAGATGCTACTTTCTGACTCTCTTACTCAGAGTAAAGATTGCATGTCCACTGGCAATCTCTGGCACAGATTCTTTTTGTGAATCCTTCATTTCAGCTACATTATCTGCCATCTAAATTTCAACTGGTCAGATGCCATACTTCTCGGTCCATTTTCTGGCAATGAGTAACTATTACTTCCAGCTCAACCAGCGCATGCTGTTCTTGACAGATTCTGACTGCCAGTCAAGGGTATATCCAACAAGGAGGGTTCAATGGACATCACATAAACACGAGAGGTGGGAAACATTGTTGAGACATGAGGAAGGGGAAGACACAACAAATGCACTACAGACAAGTATGTAATATTTACTCCCTCAAACTTACTGTATACTATCATATGTAGAGATAAGTGGATCAGGAAAAGTTTGAATTCATCTAATACTCACTTCACCTCTCTGGTTCCCACAGCCCAACTGGTCCTCACCGCATCCTCTAATTTCCAGGAGTTGACAATAAAATCTTTGAACAGCTCTCGAACAGTGCTGGACTACTGGATGTTAGAATGCACTGCAGGGTTCTATGCAGGTGTGGAGGAGATCAACCACGCATATTGTTATTTCATGTGCCTGCCCAGAACCCTTCTGAGTGCCATGACTCCTGGAAGTCTGGCAAAGTGAAAAAATACTGAAGATTATAATGAGAGCGGCGAGCGATCAGAAGGTGGAGGGGATGGAGAGGTGAACAGTGAGTATAAAAATTACTTAACTTTTTTTAATGCTTTGATGGTACATTACAACCCAGGAAAATGGTGGCCAGTAGTTGCCATTGTGTTAAATCTGCTCTGAAGTGAATTACAAAAAAAATTTGCATTTTAGTGAATGTGGATTGTTTTTAACCCCTTCATGACATGTATCATACATGTACTGCACATGTCGTGTGTCTCCCTTTGATGCGGGCTCAATCGCTGAGCCCACATCTTTCCCGGCACAAGTCAGCTGATTTGAATAGCTGACATGTGCCCCTAACAGCCACGGGTGGAATTGCAATCCACCCACAGCTATTAACCTGTTATATGCTGCTGTCAATCTCTGACAGTGGCATTTTATGTGTTCACGCTAGAAGCACGTCACTAATCCCGTCCACCGGCACCCGTGTCACATGACCACGGTTCGCCGATGGGTTGGCATAACAAACAGGGGTCTTCACCAGACTCCTGTGGCTATCATTGCCAGATTTCTATGAGCGCCGCCCAGCTGTTGACACTCATAGCAAGTGAGCATTTCTGCTACATAAAGCCCTGCTCTATATAGCACAAGTGATCGGATGATCGCAGTTACTAGTATTCCATGGGGATGCTACATATCTCGGAAAATGGTGTAATTTTTTTTTGTTAAACTTTAGATTTTTTTTCATCATTTAAATAAAAAACAACTTATACATGTTTTGTTATCTGCGAACTCGTAATGACTTGGGTGAATCATAATGGCAGGTCAGTTTTAGCATTTGGTGAAGATGGTTAAAAAAAAAGTTGTGGAATTGCTCTTTTTTTGCAATTTCACCTCACTTGGAATTTTTTTTCCGTTTTCCAGTGTGCAATAAAACCAATTGTGTTGTGCAAAATAACTCATACCACAAAAAAAAACAAGCCCTCACATGGCTATATTGATGAAAAAATAAAAAAGTTATGGCTTTGAGAAGCAGGGGAGCAAAAAACAGAAACTCAAAAACGAAAATGAGCTGAGGCATGAAGGGGTTAAATTGAAGTAAAACTCATTTCAACTGTTCCATAATTATAAAGTATTAATCTTTTTTTTAATAAGATGACCTCTTTAACCTATGCAGGTAGCACAGTTTCCAAAATAATACAGTAAAATATACTGCATAGCTTTTGAGTGGACCTAAAAAAGTTGAGAATTTATGCTAAAATTCAATAAAAAACAAGTTGTTTTTATTAACAATTTATTGCATTTAAAATGGAAGAATTATTGCATAAGAAATAGTTTGTATTTTCAGAAAATACATTTTTTACATATTTTCTATAGCAATGTCAAAATATGAAAAACTGGCAGTTCTAATTTTCAAGGTAAGGTATGAAATAGACATATTGATTCACAAGTACATAGTATTTGCCAGTTTTTGTTCAATATTGTACGTTTTCCATCATTTATAATTTCTTTTCACACTAAAAATATATTTACAATTAATATCATTTATAGAACATTGTAGAGGCTAAAATAAATTTCTGCCTTTGCAACAATTTTCTGCTTTCTATACAGTATTTGAACTATTTAACATTTTCTGTCAGTTTACTGAATGTCCATAACTTTTATGTATAGTGCAAGAAATTAAAATCTTTCATTCAAGGTTATACTTCAAGTATAAAAAATAGGTATATTCTTTTATGACAATGCTTCTGGCATGTTACCTTTCAGTTTTATACTGTAGATTGTTTTCAGCTGTCTCAGATGACATGATTAATTGATTGAAATTGCCTTTCATATTTTAACATCAAAATGTCAGCTGAGAAGCATTGTTTTGACATTCCATAAAAATGTTAACTAATTCTCCACAGATCAGCCTTGGAGCTGTTTTGTAACCTGTGATTTGATTTTCTTGGACTATTTAAGGTTTGCCCAATACACAGTACATGGCAAAATGTTTAGGCAGGTATGGAAAAATTGCTGCAAAGTAAGAATGCTTTAAAAAATTGAATGGTTTATATATTTTTATCAATTAATAAAATACAATGTGAATAAGCAAAATATAAATGTAAATTAAATCCAAATTTTATGTGACCAAAACCTTCCCTTGCATTCCAAACAGCATCAAAGCATCAATTCTGATAGGTACACTTGCACAAAATAAGGGATTTTGTATCACTATAATCAGGTAAATGAGTAACCAGTTATGCCATACAAGGGATAAAGATCATCATTTTCATATTGAAACACACTAATTATAAGGAACAAAAACAGCTTTGTAGGATTCTTACAACTGGATGTGGATCAGCCAAAACCTGCTATAAAGATGAAATTGTGGAAGACAGTTTCATGTTATACAGCATGGCAAGAGAGGACACAGCAAATGATATAAGGTAGTTATACTGCATCATAAGGCACAACAACTAATTTTAATGTCACTGAGGGAACAAATCAATGCATAAATAAAAAACTTTTTCACCCCACTAAAATCATATATTCTTTATGGGTTTTGTGAAATAAGCTGAAGCCATCTTAAATTATATACATTTGCGCTATACTAAAAACTGAAAAAAGAAATAAAAATATTTATTAGTTAACAAAAAAAGCTGCTCATGTACTATAAGGGATGAAAAGTGCATATGGCCTAATATGAACAGCTGACACAGTTAAACAAACATCCTACAGTGCAAACTGCCTGCAAAATGAATACCACTTGTATGGAGGATACACTATAATCACAGATGGGCAACAGTATTGAAAGATAAAAATGACAGCTGGTTAAAACAGTGTTGTGGAATATAGATAGTGAAAAGACTCTTCAAAAGCCTTGTGTAGATATAAAATCAGACTGTTTTCCATAGGAAAAAAATAAATGAAAAAATGAACACTAAAAATGGCTGTGAAATGGAAAAAGAGAAGCAGCCTGATTCGAATCAACCCTTAAAGTGTTAGTTGTAAGACCAATCTTAGTTTTAAAATTGAAAATCCATTTGGATCCTGCCCTTGACATCTGTGCCAATATTGGCCAATATTCCTCTTAAGTATATGTATCCTGTTTGAAGATATCCAAAATGGACGTTTGCAGACGAAATGGACGCTTTGCTGAATTTTTATAAGAATCACAGACACTAATTAATGTATATGTGCTAAAAGTAATACCTGTCATCAGATTATACAACACTCAAGTGGACTCTGATATAATGGTGGTAGCCACTGAGCTAATCAAGAATGAAGTAATACTTAGGATAAAAACAGGATAATAAAAGATAGCTGACCATATTGATTGACTTTGAAGATTATGTTCATGACAGATTATCAGCTTGACCTAATTGATTAACCAATAGAGTAATATAGGTAATGATTGAAACATTCAGTAAAAGTTATTTGCGTTGCCACTAAAATATTTTCAGCACTTTTGCAAAGATGATGGTGGCATATCATGAGCGTTTGGCATGTGTTTGATGAGGGGAGGAGGTTTTCAGTGCCCAGAAGCACGACGTTTTTGTAAGCACAGAACAGCAGTCATTTTTTTCCTAACTTTATGTGTGCACCTTGTGGCTAGCCAATCAGGGTGCAGGAAACACCCACAATGTCCTTACACAACAGCTTGTGTCACATGTCATTCTCCATATAAATAGCGGACATCTTTCTTTAGCACCATTTTTACACTGTAACAGTGTAGAGAGGCTGCTCTTGATGCAGCCACTGTTAACAGCAAGATTTTAGCTAGTTAGCTAGGCAGTTGTATACCAGTCACATAGTGTAGATAGATAGTGTCTAGTGATGAGCGAATGCGCTCGCCACTACTCGTTACTCGCCCGAGTATCACGGTACTCAGTATACTCGGTGAGCACCGAACATTTCCAGGATTACTCAGCGGGAACTTGGGTCTCCACCCAGCATTTTTGGTGGACTTTAGAGACCCAATCAAGCTGTAAGGATTGTCTGCCAGGCAATGAGACACCGTAGCCATCTTTGTTGTGGTCGACCAGTGATTGGCTGGCCACACAGCATTTCAGGGGTATAAGAGACCGGGAGCCGCCCTGCTCAGAGCATTCAGCTCCAGATTGAGATAGTGTAGGGAGAGCTGCTGCCAAAATAGGGTCAGATTTGGTGATTTCTTAGTCAGTGTGGGGTCTATCATCCTAAACTACTGAGATCCTGATAAACCAACAGTCCTTCTAATTATTAATTCCGGAGTATATAGGTTCCAGTGTTAGGTAGGCAGGGTAGTGTACGTCGTGGGGTTTTTTAGATGTGGTTATTGTTCCAGGTACACGATGATATCTCAGTGTAATACTTTTGTTAGCTCGACCAATGAAAGGACCTTCTGTATTAGGGATTTGGGGAATTGCAGATCAACAGGTATGGTTTATAAAGCTACATGCACTTGTCCCATGGATTATGTTGGTAAAACTACTAGGGAGTTGAGGGTGAGGGTAGGTGAACACTTTGAGGACATCAGAAATAAACGTGATACACCTGTTGCTTGACATATGAATAATTTGCATAATGGCCATTTGAGCGACATCACCTTCAACATGATTGTGCTAATCAAGCCAAGAACTAGAGGGGGGAATATTGACAAAATTATTTTGAGACGTGAATGTGAATGGATTTTCAGGCTACAGTCTCTTTCCTCGGATGGGATGAATGAGTGCTTGTCATACACCTGCTTTATATAAAAATGTCCTTGGTGCAGTTCAGACTGATGGTTAATTGTGTCCTAATAAAATAATATGTGTATGTGGGGTACTATATCATGACTGTATAATGGAGCATGTTTGTATTACATGGGACACATTGTTTAGTTTTATTTTTGTATGGTTTGATATTCCTTTATACTATTATGATATTTGGCTCCATTGTCATTTTTCCCTGTAGTGATGTGGTTATGATTGTGTTTTTTCCACCTAATTCATTATCTCCTGCGTTCTATAGTTGCTATGATACTTTAATCATGCGCTGCGCAATATGAAGCGCTTATGTCAGGAAGTACCATTGGCGTCTACCGGATGTGACGTTGTTTGCGTTCCACAGTGGAGTGCAGTACGCCAATAGTGATGCGCTCAATGTGTGACATTGTTTGCCTTCCACAGTGAAGCACAGTGTGCCGGAAGTGGTGCGCTCCATGTGTTTAAGCGCCGGAAGGTCGACTGCTATTATTCCAGTTTTGGAACACATGCCGTGTCTTTGTCCCAAAAGCCATTGTAATTACGTTTCTGATGATATCCATGTGAGTGGAATGCACGCCGGGGGAATGATTATCTGCATCAATTTACGTATATATCTTTGACATGGAGCATGTTATTAATTACCCATGTGAAGAAAACCGCCCATGATTGGGTAGGCGGATTTTATTATGGTGTGTGATTAGTGGGTTGTTTTTTAAGTCCAGCCAGAATGACCAACGGGTACCATCATTCAAAATTATAGCATATGGCATTTTGGACATCTGAGTCATCTCTCATATCTCCTGATGAACCGTTAAGGCGGGAAAACGTGTCAGGGTGTATCTGCTCATGATAAATGACCATCTCTTAAGCCTTTATTTGATTTAGGCATTAATGGGCCTTCTTTTGGGACATGTGGCAAATGTTATAGTATTTATCAGGCATGCTTTTGGTCTTTTCTTGTTATGATGTGGATTTATCTGGTTTTTGTCATATAAATATATATGTCAGGGATTGCATGTATTGGTTATAGGGCATTTTGATCTTTTTCATTTCTGCACTATCACGAAATTGTTTTCCTACGTATGAGAATAGGGACTGGTAGGGGAGCAGGGTACAATCCTCATTGAGTGGTGGCGCCAAAAAATCGTTGTTTAGGGTGCCAACCTCCACAGACAGTGTTATGTTTTGGTAGCTGAGGAGAATAAGCAAAAACGG
>VIAB01013924.1:19677-31442 GCA_009801035.1 Oophaga pumilio
TATATAAATAAAGATTATTATTATTATTATTATTATATGACAGGGCTCTTTAAAGGGTCAATATTGACTACATGTGTGCACATGACACATCAGGTTTCTCATTCATTTTGCTGGCATCAGGATTGGTTCAGGTTTTGCTATCAAATCTGTATGGCAAAAACACGCCAAAAACTGCACCAAATCTGCAATGCGTGCACAAGCCCTAAGGATTGCAACATCCAATTGTTGGCACTAGAATTTAAGTCCTCTTCCTCTCTGAAGAGGCTATTTGCATATTCTTTTCTGAAAGGTATTCAGCTCAAACCTTGATTGACACAAGTCTGTCAACGCAAAATGACTGTTCAAACCAAGCATAGGTGCTCAAAGTGTGGGCAAGTAGGCTAGTGCACCTTTTCATTTATTTGTTTCCCACTTGTCTCTACTCTCCTATGGCCCCTATAAAGCCAGAACTGTTAACCAAAGAACAGAAGGGCAGATATATATGTTAAACAAGTAGTTAGGGAGGTGCAGGGAGCTACTCGCCATGACATCACAACAGGTATTTTGTACTGTGGTTCTCAATTATCAAGAGAACAATGGTTTCCTTTATATGGTGTGGTATGTGAAAACCAATACACTCACCCCCTTGGCTTTTACCTATTTTGTTACATTACAACTTGTGTTTAAATATTTTTGTATATAATCTAAGGGTCCCGCCTCACATAGCGACACACCAGCGATCCCGACAACGATCAGGATCGCTGGTGTGTCACTACATGATCGCTGCTGAGCTGCCAAACAGGCAGCTCAGGCAGCGATCAGGACAGCGACACTGCAGGTAACGTCGCCTAGTTACCCGCAGTGTACGTTGAATACCAGCCCGCTGATGCAGGGGAGTTGGTAACCAATGTACACTTCGGGTTTCCAGGCACTGCGCGGTGCATGAAAACCCGATGTGTACCTTGGTTACCAGCTCCCCTGCAGCAGCGCGCTGGTATCCAACGTACACATCAGAATTCCAGGCACAGCCCGCGCCTGGAAACCCGAAGTGAACCTTGGTTACCAGCTGATCGCTGGTCTCCTGCCTGTCACACGCAGCGATGCGTGCCTGCCAGCGGGAGACCAGCGATCAAAAAAAAGTCCAGGCATTTCTGACACGACCAGCGATTCACAGCAGGGGCCTGATCGCTGGTACGTGTCAGACATAGCGAAATCGCTGCTGAGATCGCTGTTTAGCAGTGATCTCGCTAGCGATCTTGCTATGTGAGATGGGGCCTTAAGTTGGTGAAGTGAAGTGATAAAAATATAGACATAAATTAAATTTATGCAATCAAATAACTAAAAATTTACATGTGCATATGTATTCACCACTTTTGAGATGAAGCCCCTAAAAATATCCGGTGCTAGCAATTCCTTTGTGTTCAATTTAAGTGTCACATGGTCTGTCAGTATATAACACCTTTTTTGAAAGGTCAGAGAGACTGTAAGAACATTAAGCAAGAGGCACCACTAACCAAACAAAACCATGAAGTCCAAGGAGACCTCCAATCAAGTCAGAGATAAAGTTGTTGAGATGTACAAGTCAGGGTTGGATTATAAAAAAAATCCCAATCTCTAATGATCCCCCGGAGTACCATCAAATCCATTATAATCAAATAGAAAGAACATGGTACAACAACAAACCTGCCAAGAGAGGGCCGCCCATCAAAACTTTCAGCCCGGGCAAGGAATGCATTAATCAGAGAGGCAGCATCGAGGCCAAAGATAACCATGAAGGAGCTGCAATGAGTTCCCAAGCAGAGATTGGAGTATCTGTCCATATGACCACAATAAGCAGTACACTCTATCGAGGTGGCCTCTATGGAAGAGTGGACAGAAAAAAAGTATTTATTTCCACACCAAAATTGTATGGCTCATTTTGAGTTTGCCAACAGACATGTGGGAGACTCCTTAAATGTATGGAAGAAGGTGTTGTGGTCAGTTGAGTTCAAAATTGAACTAAGGTAAACGTTATGTCTGGCATCAAACAAACACAGCTCATCACCCAGAGAACACCATCCCCACAGTGAAACATGGTGATGACAGCATCATGCTGTGGGGATGTTTTTCGACAGAAGGAACAGGAAAAATGATTCTAGTCAAGGATATTCAGGGATATTCTTGAGAAAAAACATTTTAAAGTCTGTCATTAATTTAATACTGGGACAGAGGTTCACCTTCCAACAATACAATGACCGAAAGCATACTGATAAAGCAGCGCTTGAGCGGTTTCAGTGGAAAAGTGTAAATGTTTTGGAGTGCCATAGTCAAAACACAGACCTTAATCCAATTGAGAATCTGTGGTCAGACTTGAAGAATTCTGTCATGCAGGCGGGTATAGACCGTCTGTTCAATGGACCAGGCTTTCCCTAAAGGGACTGGACCTAGTGCCTTCTGGGTATTCACTTGCCCTTTGATGGCGAGGTGGGACTTGGCTTCCAGCTAACACCAGATACCGCTCAGAAGCAGTCCTGGATGCCACACTCAACCAAGGAGCCAGACAGTGCACGGCAAGATGGATGGGAAGGAGAGCATTGCCACTAGGGAAAGAAAAGGGGGCAACCCCATAAGCCTGCCCTGCGCAATCCCGAGCTCCTTGATGTCCCTAGATCGGTTCTTTCACAATGTGCAGCAATCATGTTTCTATTCCTGTCTTACCCGAAGCAGTTGCTACTGCGCAAAGCTGCAGGAACACTAGTCCTGCTCTAAGATCTTAAAACAAAGGGAAACAGACAAGGGTAAAAGAAACAGCAATCACTCAATGTGCACCCAGACTACAGAAAGGTATAAGGAAAGAAAGGATTAGTTAAACCAAAATGGAAATAAAGGAAAAGAAACACCAAACAAACTTCCAAACGGCAATCTCTGAAAACATCTCCTAGACGACTTCTCTTTCCACAGCCCACACCTTCATACCGATACCAAGATATAGCAAGTTATCACTGGCAACTACCCAAGCTAATAGGTGAGTACTTATACCAGAGGGGAGTGGAAAAATCAGAACAGCTGAGATAACCCGGGACAGAAAGATTTAGGAGACAAACAGAACTACTTAATCCTTGCAACAAAAGAACAAGTTAAATCTGCACAGCTAACTGGAAACAAAGTAGATCCAACCAGTGCAGGCGTGCGTGTAGCCAAACTCTGCGATCTTCTGATTCCTAAAATAAAGGAGACTCTTCTTTGTTGTGGTATCCCTGTGACAATTGTTGTTCATCAGAGGAAACTATCTAACATGAAGGAGCAGGATTAATTTTGCCTTGAGGAATGCGCAAAAATCTAAATGGCAAGATATAGAAAGTTCATAAAGATTTATCCAAAGAGACTTGCAGCTGTAATTCCGCAAAAGGAGGCTCTACAAAGTACTGACTTTAAGGGGTGAATAACTATGCACACTGAAGTTTTCAGTTATTTTGGCAGTTATTTTGTTCACAGTTATAGGCATGTTATTTTCATCAACCAATGCAAACTCTCAAAAAAACCTGAAATTTCAGGTTGTAAAGAAAAAAAAAACATGCCAAGGGAGTGAATACTTTTGCAAGCCACTGTAAATTCCCATAGTGCTTGTTTATCTCCACTACTACCAAACACAGTGAGTGGACACTACCACGCCATTCACACTATGGACTGGAAGGTAGGAGATGCCCAGGCCCAAGAGTTGGACTCTCAACAATCATGAATGTATCACCTATCACGTGTAAAGGTGATAAAATATTAATGGAAAAAAATTTAATGTCATTTAGTAGATGCCCCTGCTTAGACCTGTCTAATGATATGTAACATTTATCATACATTTTTTGACCCAAACAATAGATACACTATAAAAGAGGATCAGAATTATAAATCCTCATAGATCAGCAGCCACTTCCTTATTTGCAGTCTCTCGCACCAAGGATAAATCACTACTACTTTTTTATACTGTGATGCTCAGCTGTATCATATAGGTCCAGAGGTCCATTTATAAAGAAGATTTGGAAAAGAAGTGACACTCATCGATGATGTTCATCTAATTTAATTCAGTTTCATGCAAGCAAAAAAATAGAGGAG
Organism: Oophaga pumilio; assembly: GCA_009801035.1. Classification (NCBI taxonomy): domain Eukaryota; kingdom Metazoa; phylum Chordata; class Amphibia; order Anura; family Dendrobatidae; genus Oophaga; species Oophaga pumilio. Next base: position 23,743 of record VIAB01013924.1, read on the forward strand.
CAGTGCAGACACAAGAAAAGGATACAACCATAGCATGGCAAGCAATACCGGCTTCAGAAACATGTTCAAAAACTGCGAGAATCTCAGATTTTTTGAGACCTCCATGTACTTGACATGTTGAGTGAGAGAAGGGGCATCATCTCATGTACAATAGACCTGTTGTGTTTTCTGAATCTTTTGAGTAAAAGGCAATTTTTTTTTTGCAATGTAAAAAAAATCCACACGGATAAAAGACAACATACAGTACATAGCAGAAACTGATAGTGTAACTACTAGTGTAATCTAAACATTCTGAGATTTTCAGGTACCGAACATGTTCCAAGGCAGAGGGAGGTGAACACCACAGGAAGTTATTAAGACAGAGGCAAAATGCAATTAAATAAAAAATAATGACTTGAGTGTGTTTTTGGGTTAAAACCTTTTTTTATTATAGAAAAATAAAACCAGACCTCTTTAGATTGCATTGTGGGTCTTCAATATTATTTTATTGTGCATATGCACTGTTATGCTTCCACGGTTTTGGTGCGTCGGGACATGGCATAGCTTACCTAGCTAGCTTATGCTCCCACACCACCAGACCACGACGACGTGGGGCGTGTGTCCCAAATGGTAAGGGAATGTGGACCCACTTTACCACAAAAGGAGACCCGGGCCTACCACAAGGGAAGGCCAGCGACCGGGGGTCTGTGGCAGCTGAGCATGTGGGCAAGATGGCGACCTACAGGACTAGACAACACCGCACAACTTCAGGTATGAAGAAACAAAGTTTACTTGAAGACAAACACAGTACATAAACAGAACATAATGCTAGGCTCCCGATTACGAACATCAGGGAAGGGTACACATCTCAGGATAACAAACGAAGGCAGGAGGACATCACGGGTTGATGAAGTCCAGGGTTATCTGGCTCGGGCATACAAGCGCAGCCTCTCTCTCAGGACTCAAGCGTAGCACAGGCTCAGCAGGAGAACATCAGACACCGACCTCGGACAGACTTCAGACAATGTCAGGAGTCATCATGGGTTGATGCAGTCCAGGGTTATCTGGCAGGGGCATACTAGGATGGCCTCTCTCTCAGGCCTCAGGGGTAGCACAGGCTCAGCAGGAGAACATCAGACACCGACCCAGGACAGACGTCAGACGATGGCAGGAGTCATCACGCGTTGATGCAGTCCAGGGTCATCTGGCACGGGCATGCTAGGACTACCTCTCTCCCATGCCTCAGCTTAGCACAGGCTCAGCAGGAGAACATCAGACACCGATCCAGGACAGAAATCATCACAGGGTTGACCACGGGGAACCGGCAGGACATCGGGACACAAGCAAGACATCGGGACATCAGGACACAGGCTGGACATCAGGACATCAGGACACAGGCTGGACATCCGGACATCTAGACGCAAGCTGGACATCAGGACACAGGGTGCACATCAGGACATCAGGATACAGGCAGGACATCAGGACAAAGGGTAGACATCAGGACACAAGCAGGACATCAGGACATCTGGACACAGGCAGAATATCAGGACATCTGGACACAGGTAGGACATCAGGAACACAGGCAGGACATCAGAGAAACCGGCAGGACATCAGAGACACCGGCAGGACATCGGAACACAGGCACAGGACCAGGAACAACAGCACGGCAGCTCAGATCATCAGTTGAGACACGGACGGTACAAGACCAGGCAGCAGTGGTCAGGCTCTGGGTACCAGACAGCGGTAGCCAGACTCCGGACATCGGACACGATCTCCAGGCACCAGGCAGCGGTCGTCAGGCTCCAAACTATGGTCATCAGGCTCCGGGCATCGGACCTAGGAAGGAACTCAAGCGTGATGGTGCAAGCAATGCCGGGTTGGACTGGGGCCAGAAGGAGCTAGCACCGCATAGCAAGCTGAGTACAGCATAGTAGATACTCAGTATAAACACCAGACTCCATCTTTAACAGACGAACCCAGGTTGGGTCACAAACCAACAGTCACTGGGTTCGTGGTTCCAGACACAGAAGGACTTCAGGATCATAACACAGAGGACACAGTACAGACAGGGTGAGGTACAGGAACAGATCCAGGATCAAGGGGTCAGGAAACAAGACACAACAGGAATGGGCCTGGATATGCAGCCTCCTGGAAAGGTGATCTGGGTACTCTGCCCCCAGAGCAGGCGGAAAAACAGGACACAAACAGAAAATAATCTGGGTACTCTGCCCCCAGAGCAGGCGGAAATACAAGACAGGACAAAGGGCATCAGCTCTCCTAGAACTGATTGCAATCAGAGCAGGTGCTGAACACACAAACACACATGGCTAGGTTCAGTAACTCAATGCAAAGCTCTGGCAATGCCAAACAGGAAAGAGGAACTTTATATAGGAGCTGTTCCTCAGCAATAGGCTGGGGAGAGCAATTAAGCGCACACGCTGCCCTAATAAAATCAGGGAAAGTATGGCCGCTCGCACATTAAGCACAGACAGAAGCCATTACAGCACACTCGGCACAGGGACTGCGGCTTAAGGCACCTGGCAGTGGCTGCAAGCCTGGACACATGTGGAAAGTCATGAACCAGCTGCAGAGGACCTCGCAACCCACGGATAGCTTCCACAGCGGCAGCCAGGGACTGCACATGCGGATGGTCATCCAACAGAACAGAGACATCACAACACATGTATGGCTATGCAGCAGAGCCGGGAACTAAGCAGCATCCATACAGGCAACCGACAACAGTATCCCAGCTGGTTAGCGGGAGAGGAGCAAAGGGTTAAAGCAGAGACATGCAGAGTAACGCCGGTGAAACAAAGTACAAACATACCGGCGTTATATGCACTGTATATGATGAACATCACGTTGATATTGCATGTGGTTTTATGTCTTTTCTGTTCACAAGATATAGTTGGGGAAGTAAGTATTTGATCCCTTGCTGATTTTGTAAGTTTGTCCACTGACAAAAACATGAACAGTCTATAATTTTAAAGGTAGGCTAATTTTAACATTGAGAGATAGAATACCAAAAATAAAATCCAGAAAATCACAGTGTATAAATTAAGTATTTGATCCCTCTGGCAAACAAGACTTAATACTTGGCTGCAAAACCCTTGTTGGCAAGCATAGCAGCCAGACGGTTTTTGTAGTTGATGATGAAGTTTGCGCACATGTCAGGAGGAATTTTGGTCAACTCCTCTTTGCAGATCTTTTCTAAATCATTAAGATTTTGAGGCTGTCGCTTGGCAACTCGGAGCTTCAACTCCCTTCATAAGTTTTCTATGGGATTAAGGTCTGGAGACTGGCTAGCCAACTCCATGACCTTAATGTGCTTCTTTTTGAGCCACTTCTTTGTTACCTTAGCTGTATCTTTTGGGTCATTGTCTTGCTGGAAGACCCAGCCACGACCCATTTTGAATGTCCTGGCAGAGGGAAGGAGGTTGTCACTTAGGAGTTTATGGTACATGGCTCCATTCATTCTCCCATTGATGCAGTGAAGTAGTCCTGTGAACTTAGCAGAGAAACACCCCCAAAACATAATGTTTCCAACTTCATTCTTGACAGTGGGGAAGGTGTTTTTTCTGTGTCTTTAGGGTCATAGGCAGCATTTCTCTTCCTCCAAACATGGTGAGTTGAGTTAATGCCAAAGAGCTCAATTTTTGACTCATCTGACCACAGTACCTTTTCCCAATCACTCACAGAATCATCCAGATGTTCATTGGCAAATATTCAGATGGGCCGGCACATGTGCCTTCTTGAGCAGGGGGACCTTGCAGGCACTGCAGGATTTTAAACCTTTATGGCGTATGTTATGTTTTGGTAGCTGAGGAGAGCAGGCAAAAACGGCAATACACCAGAGAGGTTGGAATCTATTGGATTGCAGTACCCTGACTAACCACCACAACTAAAGGCAGTCGTGGAGCATTCCTACGTTGGTCCTAGACGCCTCATCACAGCCTGAGAGATTAACTACACCTAAAGATAGAAAGAGGAAAGCTATCTGCCCCGGAGCAGATCCCCAAAGAACATAGGAAGCCCCCAAACATGTAATGGCGGTTAGACAAAAGGAAATACAGACACAGACAGAAAATAGTATGAGCAAACGCTGGGGCCCAATCTGCCTAGACAGAAAAGGATAGAAAGGATACTCACTGCAATCCAAAAAAACCCTAAAAAATGCCAACGCTACTGATTGCAAAAACACCTGAGATCACACGACCTCTACCACCTAAATCAGTTCTCTGGTGTAACAAAACTAAGCCGCAGCCACTGAAAAAACTGGAAAAGGCAAATGAACAAATAACAATGGCTCCAACGGAATTGAGAGGAGCCCAAGCCCCCTGGGGGGGAACCTGGGTAACCTCACAGAAATGCAGAGAAATATGCAAATGGTAAGCACAAAAACAAAAACAGAAAATATCTTATCTGAAAGCAGAAGAAGAGGCAAGACTCAGCAAGCTTCCAAGTGAACCAGGAACCACAGTTGAGACAAGAACAATTGATCACCGGCAACCATGATGGGAGGGAACCTCCCTTATATAAGACCAGTCTGTGACTCCTGATTGCCAATCCTCATTGAATGGTTCAGTACTGCTTGTAACCACCAGAGGGAGCTTCTGCTCAGAATTAATTTCCAAAACATTCACAACAGGCGTAATGTGTTACCAATGGTTTTGTTGGTGACTGTGTTCCCAGCTGCCTTGAAATCATTAACAACTTCCCCCATATAGTTTTAGGCTGATCTCTCACCTTCCTCATGATCAAGGATACCCCAAGAGGTGAGATTTTGCATGATGCCCAAGATCAATGTTGATTGACAGTCATTTCGTATTTCTTCCATTTTCTTACTATTGCAACAGTTGTCTCCTTCTCACCCAGCGTCCTACTTATGGTATTGTAGCCCATTCCGGCTTTGTGCAGGTCTATGATCTTGTCCCTGACATCCTTAGAAAGCTCTTTGGTCTTGCCCATGTTGCAGAGGTTAGAGTCTGACTGATTAATTGAGTCTGTGGACAGGAGTCTTTTATAAAGGTCACTATGTAAGACAGCTTTGTTTAATGCAGGTAATAAGTTGTCTTAGGAGCGTCTAACTGGTCTGTAGGAGCTAGAACTCTTAATGGTTGGTAGGGGATCAAATACTTATTTCTCACAGCAAAATGCAAATAAATCTATATAAATGTGATTTTCTGGATTTTATTTTTGATATTCTATCTCTCAATGTTAAAATTAACCTACCCATAAAATTATAGACAGTTCATGTCATTGTCAGTGGGCAAACTTACAAAATCAGCAAGAGATCAAATACTTATTTCCCCCACTATATGTTTACAGGTTACTATGACAACTTGTAAGTGAGCGTTCTTTTGGAACGCTCAGACATCATCACGCAAAGGCCGAGAGGTGAACTAGAAGCCTTTCTTTTGTCTGCACTGCTCATCTCACTTGTTTTATTGTATGAAACTGGATTAAACTAGATGAGTATCATTGGTGAGAGATGCTTTTTTCTGAATTTCCTTTATTATCTGGATCAGAATAATAATTTACTACTAAGAACCAATAATTTGCTATGTCTACTTTTCCATTTTGTTTAGTAACAAACTGCTGACAAAACACAGAACTGCAACATAATTACGTTGAGTTAATGTACCCTAGCTGTTATCCATATAGGGGAATAATAGTTGTTTCCATTTTTTCACTTATTTCACTTTTTTGAACTAGAGCACTTTTTAATAGGTCCCAGTTTTTTCTGGTACCTTTTTATTGCTGCAATTTGAATATAAGTAAAATTTTACCTGATCTTTTGCTAAGTTGCTTAAATTTTGGGTCATTATCCTAGCTAATTAAGATTTTCCAACTCCAAGCTGTATTGGTGGAGGGTGTGAACCAACTGCACCACAGACTGGGCTTACCCTAGAGGGGCGTGACTAAGCAACTATGTGCTTTTCTCTAGAGCCTCTTTTGGTGAAGATAGGCTTGGCCACAGTAGTTGCCAGGTACCACTGCAGGGCAGTCCCTGGGACTGCAGCAGCTGACCGGTGGGTCAGAGGCACAGATACACAGAACAGAAGGGCAAAAACAAAAATGTAATCAAAAGGTCCATGGTCGGGGCAGGTAGCACAGGTTCAGAATACATAACTGTGGTCAGGAGTGGAGAGGTCAGACAGGATGGGTAGGCAAGTTGGGTCAGTAACGGAAGAAACATTAACACATAAGCACATACAGATCATTAGCCAGACAAACAGGCTAGGAACCAACCTTCGGGCAAAGAGTGATGAGAGGAACTGGTGACACGGGATTGGCCAGAGAACCTAATCACTCCAGGAAACATCAGGGTTAAATTCCTGCAGAGACCAGCCACACAGCAGCAGGCAAAACACAGGGAGCCACTGAGTAGGGCTGTGCTGATGAGGCATACAGGTTATTGCCATGACACAATTGATAATGCTTATTGGACAAAGCAGATCAGGTGATGTCTATTTGTGTAATTAGGGAGGGTGCGGCCTAAAGGTACAATATCCTTTCTCAAGATGTGCTGTATTATTAGGCAGCTTGATTTTCTCAGTCAAAAATAGACCAAAAAAATTAATCTGACTCTGAAAAGTCAAGAATTGTTAAAAGTCTTACAGAGAGATCTAGCTTTCTTGAAATTGCTAAGATGTTAGGGCATGATCACAGAACCATCAAAAGTTTGTTGCAAATAGTCAACAGAGTTGCAAAAAATGTGTTGAAGAAAAAAGATGCACATTAACTGCCAAAGAATTGAGAAGAATCAAAGGTGCAGCGATCAGGAAGCCGTTATTCTCCAGAACTGTCATATTCCAGAACTGCAACCTCTGGAGTCCCTAGAATTTCAAGCTGATCAGCTCAGAAACATGGCCAAAGTAGGGAAGGCTGAAACTTGACCACCACTGAGCAAGACACAGAAGTACAAGGTGTTCAGCACTCAGAGACATGGCCAAGGTAAGGAAGGAGGAAAACCCTCCACAACAGGACGCATACACAGACGTTGAAATGTCAAGAGCAAGCCAAGAAATATCTGAAGACAGATTTTTAAGAGATTTTATGGACTGAAGAGATGAGAGTGACTCTAAATGGGTCAGATGGATGGACCTATGGCTGAATCAGTAATGGGTGCAGATCTCCACTTCTACTCAGACACTAGCAAGGTGGCGTTGAGGTGCTGCTACGGGCTAGTATTATTAAAGATATGATAGATGGACCTTTTCTGATTATAGATGTACCTAAAATCACCTCCCAAACCCACTGTCAGTTTTTAGACACTTTCTTCAAGCAACGGTACAGGAAAAAGTCTTCGTATTTCAAGAAAACCAAGATTTTTATGCAGTACAATGCTCCATCACAGCATTGAAGTCTCCACTGCTTGGCTGTCAGTAAAGGCCTTAAATGTGAAAGAATAATGACATGGCCCCTTTCTCTCCTGACCTAAACCTTATTGAGAACTTTTGGACCCTTCTTAAATGGGAAATTTAAGATGAAGGAAAACAGTCACTTCTCTGAAGTGTCTGGGAGACTGTTGTTGATGCTGCCCAAAAAAGCTGATCATCAATACATTAAGAAACTGACAGACTCCATGGATGGAGCTTATGGCTGCTATTGAAACGAAGTTCAGTTACATTGATCTTTGATATATATTTTTTAAATATCAGGAATGTATTTTTGTACAGTACAGACCAAAAGATTGGACATACCTTCTCATTTAAAGA
>VIAB01013924.1:32977-45264 GCA_009801035.1 Oophaga pumilio
AGAAGGTGTGTCCAAACTTTTGGTCTGTACTGTACATGTTGACTTATTTGGTTATTATTCTCACTTTAACAGATAAAAATAAACAACTGAAATGGGAAAATGTAAGTTCTAAATTTAGGTGCACAATAATTCTGCATAATAATAGTTGCCGAATAATTTTGTACACATATGTATTCTACTTAGAAACACAAAATAATACTTCTACTTTCTTAAATATTCAGGTTTCAGGTTTATTATCATTGTGGATTGACTGAAAGCACTGGAGATGTTCAATAATAAAATTAATCTGCAAAAATAAAAATTATAATAAAATCAATTTATTTAAGTAGCACAAACATACTCAGCAGCACTGTACAATTAAATTGTCTAATAACTGTCCACATATTGTATACAATAGTAGAATGGTTAGTTAAAGTGAAAAAGCATCAGTCCAATCTGTAGGCATCTGAAGGCATCATGGCAGGGTCTGTTGTTGAGATTGATATCCTGTCAATCATTAAGACCGCCTACTTGACTGAAAAGCCCAGAATATGCAAAGATTTAACCACAGGTTATACTGAATCTTTTGCCATAAAACTTTTCATTTATCTGCTCTATGCAATGCCGCCTGCAGATTGCACTAGAAGTTCCTTTAGGGAGTATTCAGACAACTTTGAGTTCCATGTTTCATACACGTATTATCTAGGCATTTATAGTTCTTGTTATATCGGAGTATACTGGGGCACAGACAAATGTACCTATGGAAACTAAGAAGTTCTGGAGAAAGGAGCACATGTTGCTATGTAAATCTGGAGCTAATGCGTGCTGATTATTATCACCATGGTTAGCACACACTACTGTTCCCAATAACACAAGAGGATACAAGTGGCTTTGCCATCAAGATCAAGCACTTCATTGAAGGAGCTAAAAGCTCAGTCTTAACGTGCGTAAATAAGATGTTGCACCAGGTCCTACAGTTAGCAGGTGTCTTAGCTGAATGCATCTGCAGCTCTAAAGTGCCACTTTTAATAAGCATTAATTCACATTTCTGTCTCAGTCCCTGAAGCTGAGAATATTGATCATTTATACATGACTGGTGGCACTAATAATTTAGAGATGAGCGAATTTTGACAAATTCGTGCCATATTCGAACACTATTCGTGCCGAATGTGTTTAATGATCGGTTCCGAACATATTCAGTGATTTCTACTCCCATTGACTTTAATGACGTTCGGCTGTGTTCGACGAATATTTCAAAAATAATATCGTATTCGGAGCCGAATCCGAACATATTCGCTCATCTCTACTAATAATCAACCATCTATATGAATTGATTGTTTCTATCTTTTTTTCCATCATCATTAGCTGTCTTCTATACACAGATCTTCGTGAAACAAATCTCAGAATATTATGTATGATATCACTAACACGGTACTTTCTTTCATCAAAACATTACATCTATAAACAAAGCACAAAACATACATACAATGCAAACACATGAAAAGCCAACAGTCTACAGACAATAGAGATAAGCGTGACTCTTATTCATAAATTGCTCATACATACCATACGTATATATTATATACAGTTAGCAGGAGATCTGTCGTCACACACTATCACATACATATATATATTTCATCTTCTGCAATGAAATATACAGAGGTCGATTAGAATAAATAATCTCATGGCAGTGCTGAGTTTGCCAGATGTAGCTGAACGGTACTTGAGATTTGGTAAAACTCATCATGATACCATATTATAAGATTTTATCTAGATTTAAGAACTAACACATCTATAGGAAAAAAATATGATATATATAATTTTTCTGTAATACATTTGCGTAGTAGTAAAGACAGGGAATGATACGTGGGAATTACCTGTTCCAGGCTGCTTTGGAGAATGTGGAATGGGCTGCTCTTGTTGGAGACGTGCTTGTCACTCTGTGGCTCCTCTTCTGACACCCTATAGACAAGAGATGATCTCCCTGCTGAAGTCTGCGTTACACTCTCAGGCACATCATGCTTAGTCCCATTTCACATGTAATCTATGTCTGCCGAAAGCTTCTTTTTCAATTGTTACTTTCCTGCTCTGCCTCTCAGCTTCTCCTTTACCTACGCTACCCTCATGGTAACACTTTTCTCTGCTTCTGGTTCACAGCCCCTCCTCTCTACTTTGCTTCTCTCTTTCCCCCCTCTCTCCTCCTTTCTTCAGATCTCTGTCTGAAGCAGCACTCTGGTCTGAGACATCTCTCTGATGATTGGATGTATCACACTATGACATCTGCTTGCCAAGTGCAGAAGAAAGCCAAAAGGCATGGAATAGGTCCATGTCTTGTTTCTTTTTTTCATTTTAAATGTAAAAATGTATTAGAACTGGGAATGTAGAGTATCCTTCTTGTATAATGTCCACCTGTGCGTATGCATATGTGCGTATGTGTATACGTGTGTACGTGTGCATGTGTAAGTACGTGTGTGTACATGAGTGACTACATGTGTGTACGTGCTTCTGTGTATGTATGTGTATTAGAAATAAGCCGATCAATTAGCTGAGGATCGAGCTCAAACCAAATTTTGTGAAATTAGTAGTTTCACGTGAATTCAAACATTTTGAGATTTGATTCGCGGTTTATTAAAAAAAAATCTTGTCTGGCAAAATTTCCAACCCTGATGAAGCATCAAAGAGCATTGCCATGTGGGCTTCCGCATAATGACCTGTAGCTATGACATCGAGCAAATTATACTACCTTATACAGTGGTGGTCAGTACCTGGACCAGCAGAGATCAGCGGTTTTCAGTGGAGCACAGTTTGAAGACAGAGTAATTTTCCATCTCCAGAGTCTCTAAGTCTCTCTCTTCTAATGATCAGTAGGGGTCCTCTCTTTCTCACTTCCATAGAGTGTAAGAGCTTATGGTCAGCAGGGTCCTCTCTTCTCTTCTGTAGAATGTAAGGTTTTATGGTCAGCTGGGTGCAATCTCTCCTGTAGAGAGTAACCTCTTATGGTCGTCAGGGACCTGTCTCTCTCGTCTGCGAAGAGTAAGCTCTTATGGTCAGCAGGGTCCCCTCTCTCTTCTGTAGAATAAAAGCTCTTATGGTTAACTGGGTGCAATCTCTCCTGTAGAGTGTAAGCTCTTATGGTCAGCTGGGTCCAATCTTTTCTGTAGAGTATAACCTCTTATTGTCAGCAGGGACTTGTCTCTATCTTTCCTGTAAAGTGCAAGCTCTTAAGGTAAGCGAGTTTCTCTCTTTACTCTCCGCCATGTGTATATTAAGAGCAATTACAAGCTTTCCAGTATTAAAATCCACTAATGTATTCGCCACCAATCAAATTTTTAGGAAAAATTTAGCGAGATCTGCAAAGTTATATTTCAAAAGTTCCGCTCATCTCTAGTGTATATGTGTTTCTACATGTGTGTCCATGTGCATGTGTATGTACATGTGTGTGTATGTGCACATGTATGAGTTCCTGTGTCAGCATATGTTGCACAATGATTTCACCTATTCATATTGCTAATGTCAAGAATTATTCTGAACTACAGCACAATAAAGGTCCTTCAATTGTTACCTGTTGCTATAGTAGCATGGTAAACTACCATACAGAAATCAAAGCAGTATTTCCCTTTTAGTCAACCAATTCAATAACAATCTACAAAACATGGAGAAGACCAGGGAATCAAGATGTTCAGGTTACCTAGTTATCCTATGTATTATTCCCATATTGTTTGAGTATGCAGAATTCTTAAGTTAATTTACTAACCTCTCACTGACTGGACAAAACTCTTATTCTGACTCCATGACTAAGCTGCAAGTTTAAGGAACTTGAGACACCATTTCTAGGCTGCCTCAGTATGAACCAGTACTTACATGTCGATATATCATAAGTTAGCTTGAACTTGACTGCAGGAGGCACATATGAAGATTCCAGAAGATTTATTTTTCAGCTGAATTCTTGAAGTTATTCACACAAACAGTAGGTAAAAAATACTTTGTCAAACCAGCAATGCAAACACATGAGCTTCTAAGATGGCTGACAGACAGTGAATGAGGAAGAAGAATGAGGAAGAAGGGAGGGGTTACGGACATCAGAGCTATATCACAGCTAGAGGGAAAGATGGAGAGAGGAAGGACAAACTTCTAAAGTGGGGCAAACCTTATTGCATTGCAATGAGACATCACAATATAACGGCGATACAAAACTGTCTGTATTATTCCCAACTTGTGGGACATGACACTCCCCGTCTGAAATCTTTAAATTTCACGATGATCCCATTTTGATGTGATGTCTTCCAACGATGTCTGTGGCCATTCTTGAAACCTCAAAGATTAAAAGAAAACACAAACATGCAACTATAAAACTATAAACAGTTGTAAAGTTAAAATTCATGATTGGAGGCCTGTAATCTACAACAATAGGATAATCCAAGTTAAATCAGAAACCCACCTTTGGATTGTTGAAGGAGCAACATTCAACTCTTCCACCAACCCAACAATTCAAATGGTGAAAGTTCCATGTCCTAACACAGCTGCAGGTACTGTATGTGCAGGTATGCTCCTCACCTTATGCTGTGTCCAATAGTAGTGTCTTGCTTCATATGATGCCTTCTCTTAGGAAGCACTGAGCAATGTATGTCAGGTGAGTACCATCCTGCATGATCAATAACTTACTCAAGCGGCATCCCAAGCAACAAGCCTCAGCTTCAACCTTGGTACCAAAGTTGTGCAGCATGTAGAGACAGCTGGCATGATCTCCCAAATTGGCGTCCAGTTCATATGCTCTGTTAGCATCAAGAGATAAAGGATCATCATGTAGGAAGATTGGAGGCGACAGCCATGTATTGTCACTAAGACTAGATGCAGCCGTGAGTCCTATTGCTTGATCAGCAGGGCCCAGTCCAGTGGAAATGTGATGCTCAGGCACAGCTCACGAGTCATTTTGGCTATTTTCACTGCTGCTACAGCAGCACAAAGTTCAAGTTTTGGAACAGAGTGTGCATGTTTTAGGGTTAAGGTACTGTCACACTAAGCGAGATCGCTAACGAGATCGCTAAAGAGTCACCGATTTTATGACGCAGTATCGATCTCGTTAGCGACGCAGCTGTGTGTGACAAGTATCTGCAATGTGGCCCCCGCTGCAATGTCGCTGATCGCTTATGAACATTCTGAGCCGTTTTTAGGTCGTTGGTGTCCCGCTGATGAGCCTGAATCGCTGAGTGTGACACCTTTTATGAACGACTTTACCAGCGTCGCAGGTGAGACTAGGTTTTCCCAATGACCGCAGAGGTCGTTATACAGATCGCTGATGAGTTGTGTTTGGAATCTAACTAGTGACCACATAGCGATTGCACCAGCGATCTCACCAGGTCGTGTCGTTGTCGTGATCACTAGTGCGAGTGCCTTTAATTTCTCCTTTCACAGGACAAATCCACAATGTACCTTGTTGCTGGCCTGCGATGTCCTCAAACTGGCCACTGCAGCAATAACCTCTGTACTGTAGATGCATCTGAGAAGATGTTGTCTTTTTCCTGATTGCAGCCAAAAGCAACCTTAAGGAATAACAACGTGGGATTTGGAGATGTTCTAAGACCAAGACCAGCAGTGGCAAAAGCAAGCAAGATTTTATGGTGTATATAAAGCATTTATCCCGTGATCCCATTGTATTGTAACCCATTTATAAATCACTTGTGAGCCACATCTAGAATATGGAATCCAGCTTTGGGCTCCACATTTTAAAAAGGATATTCGGAAGTTGGAGTCAGTTAAAAGTCATGCAACTAGATTATTACAAGGGATGGAAGGCCTCTCATATGATGAGAGGTTGGAAAAGTTCAGCTTGTTTAGCTAAGAAAAGAGTTGTCTCAGAGGAGATCTCACTTATATGTATAAATATATGTGTGATTAATGCAAAGTATTGGACTTATTCCTTGCAAAGACTATACTTAGGACCAGGTGGCACTCATTATGGGTGGAAAAAATGTGATTTCAGGAAAGGAAAGGATTCTTTACAGTTAGAGCAGTCAGAATGTGGAATACCATACCACAAGAGGCAGTAATGGCAGACATTATGACAGCTGTTAAAAAGGGCTGGATGATTTCCCCAGTACACACGACATTGTGGGTTATAGTTAATTTAGTGACAAAATGTATAATTGCTGGAGAAAAGTTTAACTTGATGGACCTAGGTCTTTTTTCAACCTATGTAATTATGTAACCTTCAGAGACTTCTTCCTTGTCTCACATCTGTTGTTTCTGGGACCGTAGCGGAGTGTCCCATTCTGTATTCTCAGTGGTAAACTGTCTCAGCAGTATCTTGCCTTGAATAGTAATGGGTGCCATAAACCCAAAAAGATTGTAGATGCTATGTACAGTACAACAGAAAAGACTCCTCATTTGCTGAAAGGTTTATCACAGACTGATAAGTGGAATGTGAACCTGTCCTGTTTAATTTTCCACAGCAGTTCAAGCAGCAGTTCAAGACTGCGTTGCATAGGAGGAACATCAGAACCCAGATTGAGGTCCTTTAAATGCCTTGCAAGGTCCTCAGATGGGAATTCCTTAATTACCTCATGGCTGTTAGAGGTGATCTTATAAAGCCTTAGGTTTGATGCAGACAGCATTTTATGTGTTCTAAAGAACAGAACAATTGACTCTTCACTAGAGATGGGCGAATATTTCAATGTTCGGTTCGGATTACGATCACCGATTTTGCAATACTTGCCAATTTATTAGTTGAATATTCGCCGAATGCCATTGGAGTCAATGGGAGGAAAAAACAAACACATACACAACACCTTAAAATCGACCCAAAAGCTGCCAAAACACATCAAATTAGGGGCAGGGGCAGACCCCAGGAAAGTAGCCTCAATTCACCCACAGTACAAATTTTAGAATGGCATGGCAGCAATCAGCCATGCATGATAAATCAGGGTGTAGGCCAGAATTTACAGCTTTGAATTGAACTTCAAATTAAAATGAGGTGAGTGAGGCATCGGTGTACGCCTGCTGTGCTGGGAACCGTGATACCACATGCAATAGCTCAACCTGCATTCATGCTCAGCCACACTCAGGTGGCACAAATATCAGTTTCATAGACTATTGTCAGAAAAATGTAAGGCTAGTAACACGGGTAGTTGACTCAAAGGAAGTGCAGGCCTGCCGGTCTCGGAGGCCTATTGCTACAGGCAATACACATGAAGGAGATCCAACCAGGAGTCTACACATTTTCAAAAGTTAGTGGCAGACACTACCAAAGTGGCATCATTTCACCAGAGTAGAACTAGTATAATGGAGCCCGACATCTCTTCCACTACAGCCAACCCAGCAGAAGGAGACTTTAACGGGAAAGGTTGTGGAACCACTGTGCCTTAGCCCTCAGAAAGCCTGGATGGGCGTAATTAGGTGGTCTACCAAATCCAAACTCAGATAAAAGGCAGCAGGTGAAAACCGCGACCCAAGGAGGGACAAGGAGGTGGCACCAGGTGCTACTGCATGGCTGACGGACAGAGGGTAGCAGCTAACCTCCCTGTAGTGGGTAGGCTGGTACAGCCTGAAGGAGGGATGAAGGATGCAGGCAGGAACTGTAGAGACACTAGAACCATCAATGCAGATGGGACCAGCTAAGGAACAGAAAAGCATTGGCAGGTGCGGGCTGGACTGGGTGTTACATAGATGGGCCAGGCAGGTGCAGACTGGACTGGGTAGTAGACAGATGGACACTGGTAGGTGAAGACTGGACCAGGTGTAACACAGATGAGCTCTGGCAGGTACAGACTGAACTGGGTGCTACACAGATTTGCACTGGCAGGTGTGGGCTGGACCAAGTGTTAGACAGATGGGAACTGTCAGGGGCAGGCTGGACCACGTGTTAGACAGATGAGCACTGGCAGGTGCAGGCTTAATCAACTGATGGACAGAAGAGCACAGACAGGTACGAGTAGACAGGTACAGGGTAGACAAGCAGACGATCGGACCTGGGGAGCCTGACAACAAGTAAGCATGCAAGGCAAACTAACAACATTGCTCAGGCACCTCAATATTTCATTAGTAGCGTTAAATAGAAAGTGTCACCCAGCTATTGGCTGGGGGCACCTTAGGGTGACGTGCGCGGTTACTTTAAGAGGGTGGGCGCACCCTAAGCATAGTGCCTGGGCATACAACTGAACCTTGGGTGACACTAACATAGGGGGCGAGATGAGGAGGTGGTGTGTAAGTGGGAGACACTGAATATCCTGTCTGTTAAGTACAAAGAGATCCAACAAAGGGCCAAGTCTGTAATGGCAATACATCAGAAAGACTGTAGTAAGAGGGAATGGTCCACTGTGTCGAAGGCAGATGCCAGGTCCAGGAGAAGGAGGAGGAGGACAAACTAGCGTCGCTTAGATTTGGTGGTTAGTAGGTCGTTGGTGACTTTAGTCAGGGCAGTTTCAGTGGAATGGTGTGTATATGGTGCCATATTGTAAGCAGTGAAAGAGGGAGCAAGAGAAGTGGAAGGACAATTTAAAATTGACATGTTCCAGTAGTTTGGAGGCCTAGGGGGAGAAGTGAAATGGGTTGATAACTAGACACTGAGGATGGGTCAAGGGAGGACTTTTTGAGGATGGGTGTCATCAAGGTATGTTTGAATCATGAGGGGAAGACACTAGTTGTTAATGACAGATTGAAGAGGTTGGTTAGGCTTGTGATGAAGACTGTGGTGAGGTTTAGAATGAGCTGGGACTTTATTGGATCAAGATCACAGGTGGTGAGATGTGATTTGGAGAGGAAAGAGGAAAGTTGATCTTCCGTGATGATGAAATTGGTTTTGGAGGAGGAGAGTTAAGTACATATTAAGAGGGGCTGTGGGGACTTTAAGTAACAGCTTTGCCTCATGTTATCAATCTTATGCTTGAAGAATGAGGCAAAGTCTTCAGCTGAGATGAGAGGAGAGGGAGGAGGAGCTGGTGGATGGAGGAGAGAATTGAAAGTACTGAAGACTAGAGCTGTTTAGGGTTGAGAGACAAGTATGATATGAGAGATGTGAAGTAGGTTTGTTTTGCTGCAGTGAGCAAGTGCGCAGCATTTTTACAACTTCTGGTACTAGACGGGTTACTCCACTCCCTTTCTTTGGCAGCCACACAGCAGTGCGCTTTGTAGATGAGGGCCAGAAAGAACATATGCTCCAGTAGATGGCAAGCACTGCATCAAGTGGCCTCTGCTCCTCTTCCCCCACTTCAACATCACACCCAGTACAGTCCTCAGAGGTGGCACTCCAATTACCCTTGTTTTCCCACATGTTACACTTTCCAACTGCCCAACTGACTGTAGGGAACCACAGATGTCTGAATCTGCAGATCTGTTCACACATTCTATGCCATTGCCTCGGAGGTCTATTCCAAAGATTCACAAAATCAAGAGGAGGAAATCATCTGCACCGACAACCACATTTTTTTTTGTTTGATCCAGGGGCGGATGAAGCAAGGTCCAAGCAAAATCTAAACCCACGTCAACAGACGTTAACCCCGGGGGGTGGCGGTGATCCTGATGAGAATCAGATACTTGAGGCGCACGCGGACTGTACTGTGCTCTCAGGGCAGGAAGAAGAGAAGGGTGACTCTCAGGGTGAGGAGTTGTGCAAACCCAGATGAATGCAGCTGAGTAGCTCAAGAGGAGGAGGAAGACGAGGAGGTTACATTGCGGCTTAACGCAGACACAGAGTTATGCAACCATGACAAGAAATGCATTCTCAGCCCCAACTCTGTCAGTGACCAGCAACGTTCGCAGGTCTGTAGCTGCCTAGCTTGGATCTTTTTTTCAGACCATCAAAAATGACACAAATCACATTATCTACCAACTTTGTTAAAAACGACAGAGCAGAGTTTAAAAAAATCATACTGATCATGCGGCATATAAGTCGTGGATAGGGGAAGTAGTGTGCAGCCATCACCCACATATCAGCTGTGATTTCCACAGGTAATATGTTCACTTTCAAATCTGTAGAGCGCTGCTAATACTTGCTAAGTTATTTGTTGTACTAAACATACAGTTTATTCCACATTTGTGATACTATCTGTATGGAAAGTAATATATAGGGGGGGATTTTTTCTCGCAGCAGCGACTGCCTAAGTACCTTCATGTTGTATGTGCCCTATGATATGTCAGCAGCAATTTTGCATGGACAGTCCATCATCTTTGGGCGCCAATGAACTCAAAGGTCATCATTAGAGACACCATGATATCCAGTTATTGAACCTAATCTATTTACTTTAACCTTTGAGGATTATAATATAGTTAGCTCATCTGGTTTCATGGGCACTTGGAGATGACTGCTGTTCGTATTGACTTTTTGACATCTAACAATAGTTAGACTAATTTTGCTATATATTCCTGCGACCTATGATCTATATACTGCATCTAGTTGCTCTACACCTGTTGAATGATGATTCATTAGTGGTCATATTAATGACTCCAAAGACTATTCACTGCAGCTGTGTCCTGTGCTTGGCTTGAGGCACCTTTTTAATTCCTTTAATATTTTATCTTTTATGTATGGCTTTAATATTGTTACAAATGAAGACTTGACTTTTACACTGATTTGGCATAAACACTTCTTGACCTAAATGAGACTTATATGCCGCATTATCGGTATGGTTTCGTATGATATGGAGTGTTGCTTTCCCCTTAGCTGGGGTAATGGGATTGGGTAGTTTGTTTACCAGAGTTTAAAAAAATGCAATCATTTGAGTACTAAATGTATTAACTGACACATGCGTGATCAAGATGCGTTAATCTCACTGTGCTAAAATGCAGACTGGCGGGCCTCGCCAACCACCATTCACCCCATCAACCGCATCTTTTGATACTTCCGCCTCCCTCACCGTGGAACTATTTGTATTCCTTTTGAGAAAGTCCATAAGCACTAAACACATTATTCAAACCATTCTGAGAGGAAATTAAAAGAATACTATAAGGCAGCATAAAAACATGCAAAAGAAATATTTCATTCTTAAGGCTAAGTTCACACTAGGTGTTTTTACAGCCTTTTTTATGAGTTTTTCTTTATGCAAATTTTCAGCTGTGTTTTACAGTACCAGTAAAGTCTATGAGATTTCACAAATCTCATGCACACCTTGTTTTTTATCATTAGGATTTTGTTGTTTGCATGGTTTTTTTGCACAATGGAGCATGTCATTTCTTTCAGCGTTTTTTCAGCATTTTTTCTGCGTTTTTCACCCATTGACATGAATGGGTGGTGAAAAAAGAACCAAAAACGTAGGTATCAGATTTTGCCTCGTTTTTTGTGCCAAAACCTGATTCTACAGAATGGGACTTTTTTTTTCAACACTAAATTTTATTAGCATGCACAAGAGACAAATCTAGCATGCCAAAAATGCAGCAAAAAATGCAAGAAAACATTCTTTTCTTCTGCAGCTTCTTTCCTGACAAGAGATCAGGTTTTGCTGCAGAAAAAAAAATGCTGAAAAAAACACCTGATGTGAACTTACCCTAAACTTATTCTAATTGAATTCTGTTTTGAATGATCTGTTAATTTTTAGTTAAAATAGGTGTTCTCGAAATAGGCAAATGGTCAATGGATGCCACAGATCAGATCGTGCAAGCAGCTGACAGTTCCGGATAAATCATTTAGAAGCAGAAATATGTGAATCAAGTAGTCAAGTGCTATAAGGAAATATCTGAGATGCAGAGCAGAGGGTGCATATTAATAAATATGTGAACTACCGTATATACTCGTGTATAAGCCGAGATTTTCAGCACCTTTTTTCGTGCTGAAAATGCCCCCTCGGCTTATACACGAGTCAATAATTTTTCCCAGTTTTTTGTGGCAAAATTAGGGGGGTCGGCTTATACACGGGTCGGCTTATACTCGAGTATATACGGTATGTTGAAATGAACAAAAACAAATGTACACACTGAGTTTTTTATGTGGATTTTTCTAGCTGAAAAATGCACGTCCAAATCCATTGTACAAGAACAATTTTTTGTGTGTATTTTTTACACTTTTTGTGTATGAGGCACTTTTTCCTTCTTCTACTGTTTCAGTGGTTACAGAAATGCCTCAAGAACTGACATTTTGCCTCTTTTTGTGTGTAGATAAACCAGCACGTGTGCAGTAAAGGCGTATTTTCCAATTAAAACGAAAGGTAAGCTTATTCAAACAGTATTTGAAGCTTTTTATGTGACTTTTGGAACAGAATTTGATCCAAAATTCGTATAAGAAAACTCTCTGGGGACATACCCTAAATGCTAGGAAGAATGGTTTCTAAAATAATATGCTTAAGGCTATGTGCACACGTTGCGGATTTGCTTGCGGAAATTTC
>VIAB01013927.1:0-10430 GCA_009801035.1 Oophaga pumilio
ATGAGAAGGTGTGTCCAAACTTTTGGTCTGTATTGTATATGCTTTTTTTTAATGATATATTGTTTTTATGCGTATACTACTTATTTTCAGATGTTTAAGGAGGATTGAGTCAGGGCACTAACTAGTTAACCTGAACTAACTAACTTGTCTTACCACTCCCTTTGACTTTCTGGTATGCATATATGTCTGTCTGTTACTCTGAGATGTAATCCATGATTAGGACCATGTAGGTTGAAACATGTAGGATTTTCCTTGCACTGGGATTGCCCATATCTGCATATCTGTGCTTTTTAATATGGTGATCAAATAAACGTCAAGTTTTAAGAATCATATTTCCTGTGGTAGCTGGAGACACCTTTTTTGAATATTGGACTTCCACACCGCCAGGACCAGGGCGGCTCCGTGCGCTGATGACCAGCCAAGGAACCTGGACATAACGGGGTGAGCTGTACTTTTTCCTTTCTATATATTCTCATACCCACGTTTGGCCCTGATAAAATAAAAAAAGCTATTCTCACCTTCCATGCTGGCGCCGTTCCCGCTGTTGTTGTGACATGTGACGTCAGCGCCCAAACAGCGCTGGCGTCACTGTCTCTACCTCCTACCGACTTGAGCATGAAAAGGAAGTCATCTGCTGCCCACACTTCCTCTTCATGTTCGATATGTCTGAAGCTGGAGAGAGTGACACCAGTGCTGACTGGGCATCAGCATCACGAATCACAACTGCAGCACAAGAGCCCTGGGGTGAGTGAGTGCCGACACCGTGGGAATGGCGCTGGCATGGGAGGCGAGTATAAAGTTTTTTTTATTTTATCGGGTCCAAACATTTAGTTCATCAACTTATCAAAGTAGTGGGCAACCACTTTAAAGTTGAAGTTTATGTATAGCTACTGTCTAAGACCTGTACGGTTTTTATTTTTCTCTAGATTGAGCTATGGGAGGGCTCGTGTTTTTGAGTGGCAAGCAGAACGTTTGATCAATACCATTTTGTGGTAAATATAGTGCTTTGACTGGCTTTTATGTTTTTTAGGGAGGTGTTAAAGAAAAACTGCAAATCCAGCGTTTCGATTTTTTTGTGTTATTTGCGATTAGCCTTGTGTTTTGTTTTATGAATGTGTAATCAAGGGATGAATTTTTCATTTATGTAACGTCAGTTCCGGGAAAAGAAATCAGTATTTATTTGCCAGGATGTTTCCTTTACTATGCCTATGAGTAAGAACAATATGGTCCAAAACGTGTAAGGTCTTAAATGTCCTGGGTCTTTCCTGCGGGTTTTTAACCCTTATATTTTAATTCATTTTTTAATAAACTTTGGAATTTTTTATCAGTTCCGATGTTGGATTACATTCTTCAATTTTTGTTCCTGTCTCCTCGTGGATACCGGCCCCAAAGATCCGTGCATCACACATCCTCTCGACCCTTGGTCATGTTCAGAGTTATTTTTGGTGGGCTGATCGTTTCTTTTTTTCTTCAAAGTTACTGATAAGAATGGTGATCTGGATCCAATAATGGGCTATGAGAAGGCTGGAGACAATCTGTGCATGCACTGAACAATGTAGTGTTTATATGGCAAAGAAAGAAACCATGAAAATACTTGTGTTTTCTTTTACACCCACTACACTATTGTAATAATAATTCATTCAAAAGATTAAAATGACAAAACTTTTATCACTTAATAAATCCCAAACCACACAAAATGTTAGGATTCATTATTATTTTCCAAAGCACCTACCTAGTTCCAGCTCCACCATTGGTCCCAGTCCATGTTGGGATCCCAGATGAAGCAGCATTGCAACGTTGGCGAGAAACTTTTAAAACTCGCAAAGCCTCCTGAGCAACTCTACTCGCTTCTTCTTCAACGAGCACATAATCAGGGTTAGACGCGTCCATAATGACATCATGTTTCATCACACTGTGAACACCTAGGGAGCACATGATTTGCAGTAACAAATCAGTCTTAAAGAGGCTATCCACTACTCGAATAAGCCCTTCTAAAAGACTATTTTCCAGGGTCAAATAAAGTAAAAACTCACCTCCTGAATTGGGTCTCCTAGGGCTCACGTGATATTGGCTGCAGGGCTCACACAGCATAACAATCAGCTCACACCTACTTTGGATGAACCTTAAATGTCTGAAAGCAGTTTAAGAACTGCTGCCCATTACAGGTTAGTGATGGGCTACAGCGCTCATGTGGTAAAACAATGTAATACGAGAATGGGTGACTCGGCACCGATATTCCTGGACTGGAGCTTTGTAAACAAAAAATGTACAGTGGTTTGCGAAATTATTCACACCCCTTTTTCATGTTTTGCTACCACACAACCTGGAATTTCACTTTTTTTTTGGAGGGTTTTAATAAGTTCATGTAAAGAATATGCCTATAACTGTGAACATCTGGTTTTCCTTTTATTGAGAAGCAAACAAAATAGGACAAAATAACAGAAAACTTCAGTGTGCATAACTATTTAACCCCTAAAGGCAGTACTTTGTAGAACCTCCTTTTGAGGCAATTACAGCTGCAAATCGCTTTGGATAAGTCTATGAGCTTTCCACATCTTGCCACTGTGATTTTTGACCATTCCTCAAGGCAAAACAGCTCTAGCTCCTTCAAGTTAGATGGTTTCCTCTGATGAACAGCAATCTTCCAGTCTAACCACAGATTTTCAATTGGACTAAAGTCTGGGCTTTGACTAGGCCACTCCAAAACATTTACAAGTTTCCCCTAAAACTACTCAAGGTTGCTTTAACAGTATGCTTTGGGTCATTGTCTTGATGGAAGGTGAACCTCTGTCCCAGTCTCAAATCACTGACAAACAGGATTTGCTCAAGAATATCCCTGTTTTTCACACCATTCATCGTTCCCTCGACTTGGATCATTTTCCTTGTCCCTGCTGCAAAAAGACATCCACACAGCATGATGCTGCCACCACGTTTCACTGTGGGGATTGTGTCCTTGGGGTCATGAGCGGTGTTGGTTTGGTGCCAGACACAGCATTTACCTTGGTAGGTAATAAGCTCAGTTTTTGTCTTATCGGACCATAGCACCTTACTCCATACATTTGGAGAGTCTCCCAACATGTCTTTTGGCAAACTATGAACAAGCATTACTGTGATGACAAACCTCGCCTTACGTCACTATTACATCAAAAGGATCACGTAATGTGGTCTCCCCATTTTCACCAACGTGACATTCCGCACCCCCTGGGGACACGCAAGGTCAGCTTGGTACAGTTTTATACAGACACCCCCTGTTCACATGGGCCCAGGAAGGCACAAGGAGTGAGAGGATGTGGTACCATACTCGCAACAAGCCTGACAGGCTGAGAGGCTCCTTTTGCTAGCACCAGTGAAATGATGCCTGGTCAGCCTGGTAGGACAGGCACCAGTTCCTTGCTAAATATAAGCCCAGTCCGCTAACGGTATTTTATTGGGTCAGAGACCAGTCCCGGTAGCATGGAAAGTTAAGCCGGGAAACGGACGTGTTAATTTGTGGATCGAGATAAATTATATATTTAATTGCCTTAAAGGCACACTAGACAATACACTATATACACAATGGTTACATCTATACAATGGTCAGACATGCAAATACAATAGAAGTAGGACAAAGTATGCAGAACATAAGAGTCAGTTACCAGTCAGACGAAAGGCCTGGCATGTAGGGGAGGGTCTGCCACATGTGAGGCTGGTGGTCCCCTCTGTTCCTTGACTTATCCGCAAACAATGTGTTGTCACGACTTCCCCAGAGAAAAAGCAATATGCCATGTTTTACACAAGCATTTAACCCCATTGGGTCTCTCCCTTACTGGCCCTAGGGCTGAACCTAAATCCCCTCCCCTTGCCTCTAGCTGCTAACTCGTCCAAAATCTGATGGGTTATAACTCCGAAATGGAAGGTCCCAGGGAGGCGGTTTTAGCAACATTGGATATGGCCGGGCCCCTGCTACGCATTGAGACCAAACACAGCTTTGCTACCCGACTCCTACTAACCATTTTACGTATCTCCTCGCCATGGGGTGCTATAACGGATCAAGATCTTGGAAGGTGTTCAGCCCGTTCCATAGATCTCGAAAATGTAACCAGTGTATGGCTATGACATAGGGTAAGTCTATATTCTCATTATGAAATCCTAGCTGTCTGAACAAAGCAATTACACAACATGAACTACAAACTGCAAACATGCCTTTTGTGCTGAGCTAAGATGACTCAAGGTGTAAAATCTGTCACTCACAGACTTTTGAGTCTTGACTCCCTGCTGAGCTAGGTGTCTTCTTAAAGGTATGCCACACTAAGCGAGATCGCTACTGCGTCACCATTTATGATGCAGTAGCGATCTCGTTAGCGACTTAGCTGTGTGATTCCAAACACATCTCATCAGCGATCTGTATAACGACCTCTGCGGTCGTTGGGAAAACCTAGTCCCACCTGCGATGCTGGTGAAGTCGTTCATAAAGGGTGTCACACTCAGCGATTCAGGCTCACCAGCGGGACACCAACGACCAAAAAACGGCTCAGAACGTTCATTAGCGATCAACGACATCTCAGCAGGGGCCACATTGCTGCTACATGTCACACACAGTTAAGTCGCTAACGAGATCGCTACTGCGTCATAAATGGTGACACAGGTGCGATCTCGTTAGCGATCTCGCTTGCGATCACGCTTAGTGTGGCATACCCTTTACAGCTGTGCAAAGGAAGGGGGTTTTATAGTCCCATGCCAAATATGATAAAAATTATTGACATGAAATTATATCCCCAATATTCTTCACACTTACATTTTTTGTGTGTAAGTAATGTATTTTTTCCACCCACTCTTCAATAAATTCCACCTCTATAGAATGTATTGCTTATTGTGGTCGTATAGACAGATACTCCAGTCTCAGCTTGGGAACTCTGCAGCTCCTTCAGGATTACCGTTGGTCTCTGTGATGCCTCTCTGATTAATGCCCTCCTTGCCCAGCCTGAGAGTTTTGGTGGACGGTCCTATCTTGGCAGGTTTGTTGTGGTACCATGTTCTTTCCATTTGATGATAATGGATTTGATGGTGCTCCAGATGATCATCAGAAACTGGGATATTTTTTTTTAAATAACACAACCCTGACTAACAATTTACTCCCTGACTTGTTTGGAGATCTCCTTGGTCTTCATGGTGTTTGATTTGTGATGTCTTTTGCTTAATGGTGTTGCAGCCTATGTGACCTTTCAGAAAAGATGTGCACATTCTGACAGACCATGTTACACTTGGTGGACTTCCTTTCACTAAGCATGTGAAGGTATTTGCTTGCACCAGAAATTCTTAAGTGCTTCATAGCAAAAGGCTGAATACATATGCACATGCCAATTTTTAGTTATTTGATCCCATAAATTTAAATAATGCCTATATTTTTATCATACATAACTTAGACTATTTAGTGTTGATGCATCACACACAAATTGGATTACCAAAATACTTAAATACAAGTTGTAATGTAAGAAAAAAAAAAAAAAGGCCAAGGGTGTGAATACTTTCACACTGTACACTACAGAAGCCGGTATTCTGATTCATGCTGCCAATAGATTGAGTAACATGAACCATTGAGCAGATTCCATTTAGCTGCTGCATTGCTTTCCAAGTTTTCACTGCACTTCAAAGCTCCCAGCTTTTTTTTTTTTAAAAAGGACTTTGCTGTGGAAAATGGGCCATATTGCCAAACAAGGACTCAGTCCCCCACCCTGCCATCCTAGAGATGGGAACAACTTACAAGCTGTATGTAGAACATAACACACATTTCTGAACAACACTTACCAGACTTTTTCAGCAGTTTCTCCAAGACATACTCATCGCTAGTCTTCCCATCTCCCTTCCGGTCCTCTTTCACCTCTTTAGTGAATGGCTTTTGCTTCACCAGATGGGAGATCCTCTCACCCTCATACTTGGCACCTTTCTTTCTTTTCTCTTTGTCTTGGTGTTTCGTTTTGGCCTTGTGTTTGTGATGGAGCTGAGCAGGTGTTACAGAATGGGAGTCCATGCTTTCTTTGGTAGATAGAAGAGAGTCTAAACTTCTAGGTGAACGAGGCCTGTCCAGCACTTTTGCTGGCTCTGTGGTCTCAGTGCTATTAGGCGGTGCGACACATCCAGATGTTGAGGGTATACTTGGCCAAGACTGGTCTATTTCCATTGTACTACAAGAATCCGCTTTAGAAATAAAACTGACTTCGGTTGTCATCTGTTTTTTAGGATACTTTGACAGTTTAACATCTGATCCAATTCCTCCAAAAAAAGAAGAGAATTCCATTTATGTGAATCATAGATAAGTATGAGGTTAGATGATAAAATATGTGCTCTGGCACCGACAGGTATGGAATCGGTTTAACGTTACAAGTATTGCACAAAAATATGCTCAGGTTCTTCTCAGATTTGAAACGTGGTGGTCCAGGACATTTACCTTGATGACTTTTTCTTAGGCTAGGTGCAGACAAGAGAATTGTGTTGATTATTCAAATCATGCTCTGATCACATTCTGATCAGACTTTGATCGGCGTGTGGGGATGGTGTGATCCAAATCTCTCAGAGAAGATGGAAAAAAAAGTCTCCATCTTTTCCATTATGTGAGCTTGTGAAAATAGGACTGCGCTCAGATGTCATCTGAGTGCAGTTTACATCAGTGTTTTCCAAACTCCAGTACTCGCGGCCCCCACGGGTCATGTTTTCAGGATTTCCTTAGTATTGCGCAGATGGTGGAAGTATCCTAAACTCATCAGGAATTCTCTCACCTGTGCAACACTATGGAAATCCTGAAAACATGACCCGTGGGGGCCGCGAGGGACTTTTGAAAGGCCAAGTGCGATCCAATTATCGGATCAAACTTGTGCATACTGCAATTTTTTTTTCCTCATACAAGCTCAGTCTAAGGCAAAATCGAATATGTGCACAGCCCCATAGAATTCCTTTGGTCAGAGCGCAATCCGATGTTTTGTCAGATCGCACTCGGACAGAAAATTAAGACTTTGGTGCCATAAAATCTGTTTCTTGATAGTCTTCATTGGAGGACACTATTACATTCTAAATGAAAACTGGCTCCTCCCCAGCAGACTATACCTCACCTGCTAGTCTTAGGCTCCCTCAGTTTAGTGAGAAAGCAGAAGTAGTAAAAAAAAACCATTACCTCATTAGGACTAAAATAATTCAATTGTCCTCTGAGAGAAGAAAACATAAATGCCCGCTCAACCAAACTAAAGGTGGGTGAAGGGTCCTCTAATGAAGACTAGCGAGAAGCAGATTTTACAGTGAGTACTAAAAGTCTTAATTTCTCGGTCGCCTCATTGGAAGACACAGAGAATCATGGGATGTCCTAAACAGATTAGTGTCGGAAGATGTCCCCCCCCCCCACACACCCGATAAGGCTGGCATCCGTGGTCAGAACCTGCCACTGGTTGAAGTGGAAGGAGCAACCTCGGATTAATAGGGGTGACGTCAGCCATCGCCTCAGAGACTGGCTAGAGGCTGTATTGAACTGTCCCAACAGGTCAAAAGTGTGTCCTGTAGGCCTTGAATGAAATTATGCAAACGGGACAGCTTCGATTGTTGCTACCATCTTCCCAAAGACCCTCATGCAAAACCGGAGAGAATGTCTCTCTGGCTGCTTTAGAATACAGACAGAGGATAGCAGGGCTTTACTCGTCTTCTCTGGAAGGAATTTTGACGCCTGAAATATATCAAACATAATTTCTAGGAAATTAAGCCACTGTGTTGAAATGAACGCGGACTTTGCCCTGTTTACATTGCATCCGAGTAGTTACAGGGAATCTAGAACAATCTGAAAACTCTCCAGATTCTGGAAAAAGGAAGGTGCCTTTACCAGAATATTGTCCAGGTAGGAAATTACCACCTCCCCTCTGGTCCAGGCCAAAGACATGACTGGGGCAGGACCTTTCTAAACACGCTGAGAAAATTTGTCAGCCCGAAGGGAAGATCCCTGAACAGAAAGTGATCCTGGTTAACTTCAAAGTAAAGAAATCGCTGATCAGACGGAAAGATAGGTGCATGAATATGGGCGTCCTGAATGTCTATTGAGGACAGAAACTCCCCGGCCTCCATGGATGCCACAACTGATGGTGGTGACGCAGTAACCATCATACTGATCATACCCATTTGTTAATTAGTCTTCGATCCAGAATGGGTTGTATTGAACATCCTTTTTGGGGATACTGAATAGGTTTGAATAGAACCCTCTGAAATGTTCTGGAGGAGGAATCCTCAGGGTTACTCCTGCTTGAGGTGGGGAAACTTGATCGAAACTGGCTCTTATATTGGTGGTAAGTGGGGGGACAAAATTTCAATCATCAAATGTTAACTCCTCTACTGCCTCCAGAACCAGAGGGCTTACCACCCGGGCAAAAGAACACTTAGAGGGAGTGGGTTTAAAGGATGACCTACTTGACATCTGGGAGACTCTGGCTCTGACCAGATGACAGGAATCCTCCAATGCAGGAAACTGAAGAAGAATGGGGCGAAATTGCAAAGCCCCCAATATTCTAAATAGATGGCCGAGCCTGGCCTGGAGAAGCAGAGTGCTTAAAGCGAATCTGTCAGCAGGAGTTTGATTAGTAAACTACAGACACTGTCAGACTGGCACTGTTAAACTGATTAAAATTATACCTTGGTTGATGAAATCAGTCTTGTGGTGGTGTTTTAATCTGCAT
Organism: Oophaga pumilio; assembly: GCA_009801035.1. Lineage (NCBI taxonomy): Eukaryota > Metazoa > Chordata > Amphibia > Anura > Dendrobatidae > Oophaga > Oophaga pumilio. The sequence goes on from VIAB01013927.1 coordinate 8,682, forward strand.
TTGTAGTTTTCATGCTTAGACACAGCCTGATGGTGGGGCTTTATGTGGTGCTCTGTTATGAGGCTTATGACAGGACACTGAACCTTCAGTGACCTGCCTCCCAATTTAACATACTGCATATAATAGTGTTGGTTTTGAAAAATAAATTATATAACTTCAGCAAAATGGCGCCGATGAATGCACAGTTGCATCTATCGGCAAGCAATACACGACGCAGGTGTTGTCATTGTGCAGGAGAAAAAAAAAATATGGCTGCAGCAAAATGGCGACGGTGCTTGCGTAGTAGGAATGCGATAGATTCTGCTGTGCATGCGCCACGGGCGCCTTTTTGCTGAAGTTATTTTTTTTTTAACTCAACATTATATGCATGATTGTTATGTTTAGGTAGCTGAGGAGAAAAAGCAAAAACGGTAATACACCAGAGAGGCTGGAACCTATTGGATTGCAGTAACCTGAACTAACCACACAACTACAGGTAGCCGTGGAGCGTTCCTATGTTGATCCTAGACGCCTCGTCACAGCCTGAGAGATAACTACACCTAAAGGTAGAAAGATGAAAGCTATCTGCCCTGGAACAGATCCCCAAAGAAAATAGGAAGCCCCCAAACATATAATGGTGGTTAGACAAGAAGATAGCACGGACACAGACAGAAAATAGAATGAGCAAACGTTGGGGCCCAATCTGTCTAGACAGAAAAGTACAGGAAAGAATTCTGACTGCAATCCAACAAAAACCCTAAAAAATACCAGCACTTCTGATTGCCAAAAAACCTGAGATCACACGATCTCTACCACCTAAATTAGATCTCTGGTGTAACAAAACAAAGACACAGCCACTGAAAAAACAGGAAAAAACAAATGAACAAATAACAGTGGCTACAGATAAATTGAGAGGAGCACAAGCCCCAGGAGGGGACCCGGCTGACCTCCACCAAAGTGCAGAAAACTATGAAAAAAGCAAGCACAAAAAGAAAAGAAGAAAATATCTTATCTGAAAGCAGCAGGTGCAGGCAAGACTCCAGCAACTTCCAAATGAACCAGGAACCACAATTGAGACAAGAACAATTGATCACCGGTGACCATCATGGGAGGGAACCTCCCTTATATCAGTCCAGTCAGTGATCCCAGATTGTCATTCCTCGCTGAAAGGTTCAGTACTGTCTGTAACCACCAGAGGGAGCCTCTGCTCAGAAACCATCTCTAGCACATTCACAACACATGATGCAATACATGCTACTGCGCAGGAACCACTGCAAAAGCCATTTTGCTGCACATACTTTTTATTTTTTCTAATCCCACAATAGTATATGCAGTATATAAAACAGGAGTCAGGTCAGTGAAGGATCAGTGACCTGTCATAAGCTATACAGATGAATTTGTAAACAGACCACCACATAAGGCCCCCCCATCACTCCTCAGGCCGCCCCCGAAGCACGAGTATCTCACTAACTGAAAACTACCAATACAGATTAAACAACAACCACAAGACTGATTTCATCAACCAAGGTATCATTTTAATCTGCATAACAGTGCCAACTTGACAAGGGTCTGTAGTTTAATACACAAAATGCTGCTGACCAGTTCGCTTTAAGCCGCCAGTGGCGTCAGCAAGGATCTTGTGCAAATTACTACCAAACAAACTAGACCCATGGAAGGGTAAACCTGTAAGAGACTTTTGAAGCCAAAACTGCTCTCCATACCTTAAGCCAGGGTTCGACAAACCCGGGCGCCAGTGGCGCCTAGAAAATC
>VIAB01013929.1:15195-31589 GCA_009801035.1 Oophaga pumilio
ACAAAATTCATCATCTTTCCCCCACCTCATTCTACCCCTCCATCCAACCTATCCCATCAATGTCAATGGCTGCTCATTTTCCCCAGTCCCGCATGCTTGGTGCCTCGGGGCGATCCTCAACTCTGCCCTCTCTTTCAAGCCACATATCCAAGCACTTACCTCCTCCTGCCGATTCCAACTCAAAAACATTTCCCGGATCCGTCCATTCCTTGATCATGAAACCACAAAAACACTAGTGCATGCCCTCATCATCTCCCGCCTCGACTACTGCAACTTCCTACTCTCTGGTCTCCCCTCTACCACTCTGGCACCTCCCCAATCCATCCTAAACTCTGCTGCCCGACTAATCCACATGTCTCCCCATTATTTCCCAGCATCTCCTCTCTGCTAGGCCCTTCATTGGCTTCCTATTGCCCAGAGGCTGCAGTTCAAAACCCTAACAATGACATACAAAGCCATCCACAACCTGTCTCCTCCATACATCTGTGACATGGTCTCCCAGTACCTACCTGCACGCAACCTTCAATCCTGTCAAGATCTCCTTCTCTGCTCCCCTCTTATCTCTTCTTCCCACAACCACATACAAGACTTGTCCCGTGCTTCCCCCATACTCTGGAACTCTCTACCCCAACACATCAGGCTCTCGCCTACCACGGAAACCTTCAAAAGGAACCTGAAGACGCATCTCTTCCGACAAGCCTTCAACCTGCAGCGATCCTGTCTGCCGAACCGCCGCACAACCAACTCTATCCTCTCCTAGTGTGTCCTCACCCATCCCCTGTAGACTGTGAGCCCTAGCGGGCAGGGTCCTCTCTCCCTCTGTACTTGTTTGTGCCTTGTTTTGCTCATGTTTATTGTACTTGTCTATATTTGGCCCGTTCACATGTAAAGCGCCATAGAATAAATGGCGCTAAAAAATGTATAATAATAATGTACGGGGAGTGATCGCGCCTGAAATTGAGAGTGTTTTTTCATTCATTACCGCTGTTGCAGGATACTTACATTGGTAGCGGCTTTCAGGTCGTGTTCACCCCCTCTTGGTGGTATGCCACATAATTGATACAATCTTTAATAATCCCAAATGGGATAATAGTGATATCCACCCATTTTACATACCAGCCCAGGGCGTCTTTATAATCAGCAGCCTCCACAGTGCATGCTTCATACATGAGCGTTGCATTGGTGAATATGTGATTATATCATTCACTAATCATATGATATAACTATTTGGTGCATGCAGCAAATTCTAATCAGCGCTAAAACTTATATTATTCTTCCCTTTATGATCCTGTTTGATTATTATTAGTGGATTTATTTGACTGTTTTCTGGGGACATCAGTCATTATCCAGTTTACTATCTTTATTTCCCACATCCTTCTACCTATAGGAATTAGTGGGTCACATTATAAATCACTCTTGTGACCCAATGTACATACGAACTGGATGTATGTACAATAATTTTACATAAAACATTTTAATATATTTTAAAAAAAAGTTAAATTTTAGTTAAATGATGAGCAATGACTACCAATCCATGATAATATTAAATTTTAGTTACACATAATCTTTTTTTTTTCTTTCTGTTTCTATACTGTGTTCAAAAAATAGCAGTGTCTGCATTTGTCCTTACAAATAGCCACAGTTTTTTATAACTGCTTCACATCTATCTGTGTTGCATAGTCAACCAACTTCTGGCACCTGTCAACTGTTATTCCAGCCCAGGATGCTTGGACTACATCCCACAATTTTTTGGCATTTTTTGGCTTTGCCTCAGAAACTGCATTTTTGATGTCCTCCCACAGTGTTTTATCGGATTAAGGTCCGGGGATTGGGCTGGCCACTCCATAACCTCTATTTTGTTGGACTGGAACCAGGATTTTGCTCATTTACTGGGGTGTTTAGGGTCGTTGTCTTGTTGAAACGCCCATTTTAAGAGCATATCCTCTTGTACTTAAGGCAACATGACCTCTTCAAGTATTTTAGTGTATGCAAACTGGTCCATGATCCCTGGTATGCGGTGAATAGGTCCAGCACCATAGTAAGAGAAACATGCCCATATAATGATGCATGCACCACCATGCTTCACTGTCTTCAGAGTGCTTGAATGCAGAGGTTCGGGGTCGCTTGACGAACTGTCTGCAACCCTTGGACCCAAAAAGAACAATTTTATTTTCATTAGTTCACAAAATGTTTCTCCATTTCTCTTTAGGCCTGTTGATGTGTTCTTTGGCGAATTGTATCTGCTTCAGTACATGTTTTTTTTTTGTTTTTTTTACAGTCGCACCTTGTGGGGACTTTTTGCTGAGAGATTAACTTCATAGGCGTCTTCTAACTGTCACACTTAACTTGAGACTGTCTTTGCTTATCCTGGAGCTGATCATTGGCTGACCCTTTGCCATTCTGGCTATTCTGCCATCCATTCAAAAGGTAGTCTTCCGTTTTCTTCCATGTCTCTCTGGTTTGGCTTTCCATTTTAAAGTATTGGAGTTTTAGCTGAATAGACTATCGTCTGCACTTTTTTATAGGTTTTACCCTCTCCAATCAACTTTTTAATCAAAGTATGCTGTTCTTATGAAATATGTCTTGAACAACCCATATTTCTCAGGCTTACAAGGAGAAATGCATGTACAACATGTCTTGCTTCTCCCTTAAATAAGGGCCACCTGATTCACACCTGTTTCTTCACAGAATGATTGACCTCACTAATTGAACTCCACACTATTATTTTGAACACCCCCCTTTCAATTAATTATTCAAATACACAGACTCAAAACCATGCAAATCATGAATGCTGAGTCTGTTGGTTTTCTTAGAATCTACTTCACCGACTGGTAAATTGTTTGACATGCGGCAATATAATTTATACCAAAAATAGTTGATTATCTGGTTAGTCATATTGGACTGCTATTATTTTGAACACTACTGCATGTGAGGGAAAACTACAGTTTGTGCGCATGGCAGGGCTCAGAAAGGATAAAGTGAAGTTTTGGAACACAGATTTTGATGGAATGTTCTGCAAGTGTCATGTCACAATTGGAGAGCCCCTAATGTGCCTAAACAGTAGAACCCCCCCCCACAAGTGACACCATTTTGGAATCTAGACCCCTCAAGGAGTTTATCAAAATGTATGATGAGCAGCTTGAACCCCAAGGTGCTTCATAGAAGTTTATAACATTGAACCATGAAAATAAAAAAAATCACATTTTTTCCACAAAAATGTTCTTTTAGCCCCAATTTTTTTATTTTCACAAGGGTAACAAGAGAAAATGGAGTCCAAAAATTGTGCAATTTCTCCTGAATCAGTAGCCCAAACTACTTTTGAGGCACAGTGCAAAGCTCAGAAGAGAGAAAGCGCCATATTGGAGTTCATATTTTTCTGGACTGGTATGAGGGGGCCATGTCACTTTGGTAGAGCCTTTAGGCTAAGTGCACACGTTCAGGATTACTTGCGTTTTTTTCGCGTTTTTTCGCGGGAAAAAACGCGTCAAAAACGCATGAATTAAGCATCCTATCATTTAGAATGAATTCCGCAATTTTTGTGCACATGGTGTGTTTTTTTCCGCAAAAACAACGCATCGCGGAAAAAGAAGCAACATGTTCATTAATTTCGCAGAATTCTAGCGTTTTTCCCGCTATATTATTGACCTAGAAAGTTCAGGGAAAAATCGCGGTAAAAACGCATCAAATCCGCGCAAAAAACGCACAAAAAACGCGCAAAATCCGCGCAAAAAAACACACGTTTTTGCCGCGAAAAAAGTCCGGTTTTGCTCAGGAATATTCTGCAAACATTCCTGAACGTGTGCACTTAGCCTTAAGGTGGTAGAACAACAGAGCCCCTCCATTAGTGAACCCATTTTACAAACTACACCTCACAATAAATTAATCTAGGGGTGCACTGATCATATTGACACAACAGGTGTGTCACAGAATTTTATACCATTGGGCAGTGAAGAAAAAATAATTACATTTTTACCAAAAAAATTTTTAGCCTCAGATTTTACATTTGCACACTGGGAAATTGGTAAAAATGGCACCAAAATTAGTCCCAGTATTTCTGCTGAATGTAGAAATACCCCATATGTGGCTGTACAGTACTGCATAGCAATGCGGTGAGACTCTATAGGGACGGAGCGCTATTTTCCTAGATTTTGCTAGAATAGTTTGCAGACTTCATATATAGAGCCCCTAATTGCTAGAAGAGCAGAATACCCCCTCAAGTGACCCCATTTTGGAAATGATACCCCATTGAAAGTTTATCTACAGGTGTAGTGACAATTTTGACTCCATGGGTGGTTTCCAGAAACAAGCAGCAGTAGATGCTGCCAAATAAAAATTGAAAACTGCCATTGAAGTGCCCAGTACGTTGTAGTCCCCATACATCACCAGTACGTTGTAGTGCCTAGTATGTTGTGGTGCCCAGCTCATGTTTTTGGAGACATGCACCTGTAAATTAGGTGGGTTGTCATCGCTACAGAAATGCCAAACATCTGGATGCTAAATATTGGCACACTGTGGGGCTCAGAAGGGAGAGGGGCATTTGGAATTGGGAGCACAGAATTTGCTGAATTTCTTTTCTTAGGGCAAGGAGCTGTAGGGCTTTTACAGAGACTTTGTACTACCACTAATGTTGAAGTCCCCTATATTTCCATTGACAAATGGCGGGCCTGAGTGGGGACTTTTTTTGTGGATTGAAGCTTGAGCTGAATTATGTATCATGTATTTCAGAGATTTACATGGAAAGCCCGGTGTAAGTGCTCAGTGCAGTGCACAAGATAAATGTGAGCTGAGCCTTACTGCAATCTTTGGGAAGCAGAATTAAAAAAGTCAACAGCAGGTGAAGAATTGGGTTTATTATTTTTTTTTATGCCATTTCTCGTGGTGTAAGTAATTAGACAACTTTATTCTTAGGGTCCAGCGATGCCAGATTTATAGCGTTTTTTTTTTTGTTTGGCTGTTGTCACACACTAAAAGACGCTGTATTTGCAAAAACTAGATTTTGCATCACCATATTTTGAGAATTATAATTTTTCCATATTTCGGCTTAGTCTTGTGAGGGTGTCACAAGTTTACCTCAACAGAGAGGAGCCAGAAAACCCAGCATCTGATTTCTCCTACTCCTGCATTGATTTAGAAGCACTTCACCTTCATAGTAAACAGTGCAAATTTCTTTTGGCAGTGCAGTGCTTAATCTCCTGTGACGAGAGCTCCCTGGAGTGTTTAGGCTCTCAGCTGTGCACTGTTAGCCACTCCCATCTCCTATATAATCTGGGTCCTGGCTAGCACTCATTATCAGAGTTAGCTGTTGTTGGTGGTTATTGGAGAATGCATTTGGTTTGTTGCTAGGTTTTGTGTGTGTGGTAATTTCCTTTCTTCTCCTACTTTGGTTTAACTCAATCCTCCACTCCCTAGTGTATTCCTCTGTTACATGTGAGTATATTTGTATGTTTGGTATTTTTTTTGTACCCATGTTCGTACTACCTTGTTAGACTGGTTTTGGTATTCTACGCTATACTACTTGTTAGGGTTTGCACCAAATATAAATTATGAGAAAGTGCAATCACAAACTGGGGTCCACCGTGTGGTGATAGAGGAACCGCAGCTAGAAAACAATGGCGGAGCATAGCTGCAAACAAGCACCGTAAATACACCGAGTTAAACGTCACTTGGTGTGAACAGAGTGCAAAGTACCTGACTCCATTACTCCACGGAGCCAACACAGACTGGGAGCACTCAAAGCGGTACCGTTTGGTGTCACAGGGGTACAAAGAGTATAGACGCTAGTTGGGGTCCCTATAACTTAACCCCCTACTGAGCTGGTGGTTGTGCTTGTTCTGAACTCTGCTGTGTTAACCACACACAGAACGGGAACAGTTGCCAAGCCAAGTGGAAATTCCCACCCTACACTGCCTGATAAGTCCAGTCAGACAGGACCTTACTCGCGGACCAATCCGGAGCCGGCGCTGGACCTGAGCAGCTGACAACCGACCACCAATAAAAGGTCGCCACCTCACGAGCATGCCCAGTAGAGTGAATCCTGGACTTACCCTCAGGAATGACTGCTCGCCGCTGTCTAGTATTTGTTACCATAGCTGATCCTGGAGAGGCAGCGGTAACAAAACACACAGCCCGAGTCTGAGCAAGACACGGAGACCGATGTCTTTGCTTAGCATGATCTACTACGGTCGAAACTGAATGGGAGACTGCAGGAGAAGACAAGGCTTGGGATCCATCATGTGCAGAGGAAGAATCCCGGCGCCTAACACTACTACTCCCCTCTTCCCTTGGTGAGGAAGGGTACAGACTGAGGGCGGATTCAGGCATTAAGGCAAGGTACGTGGCCCTGGAATCTTCTTCACCACAAGAAGTAATCCAGGGAGTAAGGTGAACAAGGGTTCCCCCTAGCGTTAGGGACTGGGAAGGAGCCCCTGGTCCCTGGACACCCAACAACAGAGTCATGACATTAGGCTTGTTTTTTGCAAGATGAGTTGACAATTTTTGATTGCATTCTATTCTGATTTTTGTGAGGCAAAAAGAACAAAATCCAGCAATTCAGGAATTATTTTTTGGGGTTTTCTTTGCATGTGGTAAAATTGATAGGGCAGCTTTATTCTTTCGGTCAGTACGAATACAGTGATACCAAATTTATATAGTTTTTTTATGTTTTGACGCTTTTACGCAATAAAAACTATTTTATAGAAAAAATATTTTTGCATTGCTTTATTCTAAGAGCTGAAATTTTTGCATTTTTTTGCTGATGGAGCAGCTTGTTTTTTGCGAGACAAGTTGACGTTTTCAGAGGTACCATTTTTATTTACATTCATCTTTTTGATCCCGTTTTATTTCACTTCTTATGCGGCAGTATGATTATAATGCATAGTTTTTTGCCTCATTTTTTAGTTATTTTTTTTAACTGTCTTCAATGAAGCGGTTAACTAGTGGGACAGTTTTATAGGACGGGTCATTTCGGATGCAGCGATATCAAATTTGTGTACTTTTTTTTGTTTTTACATGACTATTTTCCAATAAATATATATATATATATATTGTTCTTTAATTATTTATTTTTTTACTTTCTTACATTGATACAGGCAGGGAGGAGGTGTGTCAACTCGTGCTCTGAGCAGGAGCTTACAGGCCACAGTCCCTGGGTGACCTCGTGGCCATCTTTTGGCCCGAGGTCACCATGGACACCATCGGCACAATGCAATCACAATTGTGTTATGGCGTTGAGAGCAGAGAAGCTCCCTCCCTCTGCGATGCTCCTCGATGTCGCTGTAACTATTGACAGTTGCATTAGAGGGGATAAAGGCCCATGATCGTGGTTGCTGTAGGGTGCCAGCTCTCACATAAAGCTGACACACACATTTGATTGCTGCATGAGCCCGTGCGATCATGGTGCCGTATATATACTTTTTGCGGGAACGCAGATCACGCAGAGCAGTATATATACAGCGCAGTCGAGTAGGGGTTAAATTTTGATATATCCCCAGTCTGGCACACCATTCTGGAAGCACTATTCTTCTACTATGATTCAATATCGGCGTCCTGATAAACCACTTGGGGAAATGTGTCGAGGCAGCTACTAAGCACAGTATATGTACTGATAAGTATCAATCTTTATTATGGTGCCTTTAATCCGCCATTCTTTTTAAATATTTAACCCTGAATTGCCTGTGACTACAACCTTATTGTGCTGTGTATAGCTACATCAACATATATAGTTATCAGGGTCGCATAGGGCATCTCAGTGATAACCATTGAGGGTGCCAACTTCTGTGGATAAGCAGTATCAGGTTTTAGGGTAAAAACTTAGGGTGAATTAGTGCCCTTTTTGTTTGCCTAGCTTTGTCGCAGGGCATAATCAATTTAAATACCGGCATTATATGTGCCTTAATTTGTGTGTTCTATTCTGTGCCTTACTGTATATTTTGTCAGGTTAATGTTTTTAATGCATACTTAATAAATGATTTCATAGGGAGGTTTCCAAATGTTTATTAAGTTGCAAGGTATGCATAAGACATCCCGCCTTAAATAATGTTATATGGGATAAACTGTATAGTTAATGATGTAGAAATACAAACTAATATATGAATACTTAGAGTGTGTATCATCATGAATCTGAACATAATGTGCTACGGCTTTATATGATAATTATCATTATTTCCACTGTAGGTCCCAAAATATTTTAGTGATTCTTTGCAGATCATATTATCACTTTTTTGTTTCTTGTAAGAATGCATAAAACCTGCTAAGGTACAGTTCTCCATGTTAAATTATTCTTATTTTCCACCTTCACACTTTCTCACTTATCCTTCTTTTATACCATATAATTCTCACAATTTATACAGAATAATAATGCAATTTTAATTTGTTTTCTAAAAAAAAAAAAAAAAGCTTAAAATTGCAATTGGTACTCCTGCTGAGACTACCACTGACATAAGCTGTAATGTGTGGGGAAAACTTCCAGATAGTATAATATTTTTACACAATACCCATTTGAATTAATGAAGTATCTGTATAGTCAAAGGCAAGACTTCTAGTGTGAGAAATACTTTTTGTAGATGATATCTTCTTTTGCCAAGAATAAGGATCCTGAACAGGGGATTCCTTTTCTATTGGTTCAAAATTCCCCAATAAGTATATCACAAAGGGTTTTCTAAACCAAAATGCCTTTAATCTCCAAGGATCCCTCTAGTGGCTGGTGCAGGCAGCCAGCATGTTATTGTTTACCTCATGAGAAACTTCATGAGGTATACCGAACTGTTAATAGTAGAGATGATCGAATCTTCTGAAATGCAGAGTTGCTAGGTAGATAGAATTATTCCCAAAAAATTAATTTTCAGCTAATCATTTTGCCACCAGTCGCAATACTGCAAAACCTCCAATTGCCCTGAAAAGATGTGCTTAAAACTCTAAGGTCTAATAGGGGTGTATCCATCCCTATTCAATCTCTTTATCACAAACAGAGCCTTAATAATGTCAAAATTTCTTCACCATTTTGATTACCACTACACCATAGTGGTAATCAAAAGCCCATTTAATAACACAGTGTACTTACAGACTTTTCACGTTGTTTGTTTAATTAAACGGTCCCAAAATGATCCCTTTTAGTTATTTGTGATCAAAAATACCATTTTGTGCAGAACAGTGATTCAAACTGATGGTGTCACTATCAGAGGTAATATCATCCTGCTGTGATTGAGTGATGTGCCATATATTCCTTAACATCCTCCACTTTCTTCCCATTAATATGCTTGCCAGTGGCAAAGGAGCCAATTGTGACTGTGTTTGGTAGTACTACTACCATTGGTGGTGGTGCCTCTGTTGCAGCTACCAACTCACACAATCTTTGCAGTATGTTTTTGTTTTCTCTTTTACACTATCCCGTCCATTACCATTGCTACCTTTTCTTTAATCATTTTGTACAATTCTATATAATGAAAAAAATAGACAGTTACATAAAAAGAAACCCCATGTTTCTCAAAAAAAGATGCAAAAAATCACTTGAAAAATCCAAAAGAGAAAGTATTTTAAAGCTCTTTAAACCGCATGTATAAAAAAAAATGAAAATATAACTGGTTAGGAACAGGGGTAAACAGCCTGGTCCTTGACTGGTTAAAGTCCCAAAATAATATGAAAATTCTGTTAAAAGTTTAGCTACACTTTAACGGCTTACAAGCCACTATTTTCTAAACTTAACTCATCAGAAGCAGCTGAATTTTCCTCCTGCAAAGGGACATCTTATTATATAACTGATACAGAATAATATTCTGCATGATGTACATTTTAGGCTCCTAGAGGTGGAGCTGAGAACATTTTTTGTCTGATTTGGGTTTGCTGATTAAAGCACACTTGGGTACATTGGTGAATTAATTTACTATGTTTGCACTTAACTTTTAGCGAATTTATGAGAAAAAAGGTGAATTTATAATCCTATTTATTTATATTGACCGGCATTTAACAAAACGGTAAACTAATCAAGTGTAAGCACAAGGCTCAGTTTAACATTCAGATGTTGTATAGAATCATCTCCCCTCTCCCAAAGAAGAAAATGTCACCAGATTTTGGCTCCTATCTATCAAATCAATTGTGGTATATATCACTTCGAAAATTCCTGTTTTCATGCAAATGTGACCCAGCTCCTCCAGAATGGACATTGTTGGGGCAAAATGGGAGTGTGACACTTCAAGTTGTCTAATTTATAACTAGCTGTTGCATACATTTCACCAGAAATCTTACTCCAGACGCTGCAGTATTAATTTAGAGATGTGCGCCTCTTAATATGGATCTTTCACCAAATTGTTCATGTGGACCTGGGAACACAATGTAATAGTGGCTGCAGTGTGGAATAAAACACAAGTTAACTTTTTTCTTAAAGGCCCCGTCAAACATAATGAGATCGCTGGCGAGATCGTTGATACGTCACGGGTTTTGTGACGCAATAACGATTTCGCTAGCGATCTCGTTACGTCTGACAGGTAGCAACGATCAGGCCCCTGCTGTGAGATCGCTGATCGTTACAAAGCTTCCTGGACCATTCCTGGGTCGTTGCGCTCCTGCTGGGCAGTGTGCATCACTGTATTTGACACCTAACCAACGACCTCGTTAGCAATTCAGAACTGAAACACGTAGGCGTGCATGAATTGGACTTTTCTGGGCCCCTCGTCCCCGATTGGTGGTCGCTACAGCATTCTCATTTCCCGCCGTGCATAAAGAAAGCAACAGAATAGCAATTCCATCCTTTGTTTCTGACCTAATGCTGGATTGCAGATCTTAGCAGAATTCTCCGGGTTGTGTGGAGTCACAGTCAAAGAACACTACAATCCACAAACCAGAACGCTTGTCAGGAACAAAGCCCAGATGAATGGATACAGAGTCACAGCCGAAGAACGCTGCTACGATCCGAAACCAGAACGCAAACAGGAACAAATGGACGGAACTGCTACAACGTGGTTCTATTCTAAACCTGCTGCCCAATCAGAATGCAGTAACGTCCACCCATCGGAGATGATTGGTGACACAGTACAGCCCCTATCAAGGTGTGGATTGTTGAAATAGCTGCTGTGTGAAAGCGTCCCAACGACCAACGAGATCGTTAGTTAGATCGCTGGGGCGGCCGAAATCGTTGGGAAGTTCTGCATGTTTGGCAGCTCCCCAACGATCACGATACGGCTCTCCAGCGATCTCAAAATCGTGACGTAATAACGATCTCGCTAGCGATCTCGTTATGTGTGACGGGGCCTTTAAAGCCCCGTCTCACATAGCGACACACCAGCGATCCCGACAACGATCAGGATCGCTGGTGTGTCGCTACATGATCGCTGCTGAGCTGCCAAACATGCAGCTCAGGCAGCGATCAGGACAGCGACACTGCGGGTAACATCGCCTAGTTACCCGAAGTGTACCTTGGTTACCAGCTCCCCTGCAGCAGCGTGCTGGTATCCAACGTACAAGCCCAATGTTTACCTTGGTTACCAGCTGATCGCTGGTCTCCTGCCTGTCACACGCAGCGATGCGTGCTGGCCAGCGGGAGACCAGCGATCAAAAAAAAGTCCTGACATTTCTGACATGGCTAGCGATTCACAGCAGGGGCCTGATCGCTGGTACGTATCAGACATAGCGAGATCGCTGCTGAGATTGCTGTTTAGCAGCGATCTCGCTATGTGAGACGGGGCCTTTAGTCCAAATGTTTGTTATTAAAGCTGATATAGGAGTTTGTAATACAGACCACCTAGACTCAGCTGTGTTGTCCCTTCCCCCACAGGGACTTTTTTGAAAGATTAGACCAGGGGATCACAGCTGTTTATCATACATCTCAAACACACAAAACCTATTGGTGGGGGCGTGTTCTCCATTCCTTTGAGTGTTGCTGCCTTAGGATTTGTCAGTATCATACAGGGGGAAGAAGTACACACCTTGAGTGTAAACTGTCTGATAACACCCACTTGAACGTAAAAAAAGATAACTCATTATGTGCTAAATAGTTTGATTGCCAATGTCTCTGCCACAGAGAAGCGAAATTTAAAAAAAAAATTTTTATTCCGCACTGAAGTCCCATTACATCTATGTGTCTCGTTCACGAATTTGAATAAATCAAGCGCCTCTGACTCTGGCATACTACCTGATCAAGACCGGTATAAGAACCACCTTTGTGCACACTCTTTTACTGCAAATGAAGATGCCGAATTCTTGGGAGAACATGAACAACCCTGTCTCTAGAGTCCTTTTCAATCCTGAAAAAAGCAGAAGTCAGAAAGGTGAGATAGGCATGGCGGACAATTATATCACTGTTATGGATAAGAAGATTTGGCAGTGTCATTCTCAGGTTTTCTAAAACCTGCAGCCAATTGCTGATTCTTTAGTGTCAGGGAACAGTATACTAAGGAACAATGTGAAAATCCACTGGGATGACAACAGATTGTACTAGTTGACAAGCTGTTTCAATAATGGCGACATCCTGATGGCTTCCGGAATGAAGACCAACAGGCTGTCTTTATCAGTCCAAGAGCAGATTATTAAAATCTTCAGTGAATTAGTTCATGAGCCCCTAAAATATCTGACATCAGAAACAGCTGTGATTGTGGGTCATTTGCAGTTGCATTTGTCTTTACATTTCTGGCAGATAATGACGAATCCACAGTTATTAACCAGTGCAAACTCATGCTGGTAGGCCATCAAATTTTCTGCATACATAATGGATTTCCAGAAAAAGCTGATAAATTACTCTCATGGGGAGACATGTAAAGGCTATGATAATCCACCCTGACCGAAAACTGGACACACTCCTAATAATAAGGCCTTATTCAGACATCAGTTATCTTGCTCATATGAGTAAAACGGTCAGGGTTTCATTAGTGTTTTTCAACAGAGTTTCATAAGAGTTTGGTCAGTGTCTCAGTTTTTACCGCCCTCTTTGGTCAGAGTTTTAACAGTTTTCCTCGCATGGAGGAATAGAATGGTTTCTTAAGCTTCTTTTATCAAACAGTCAGTGAATATCAGACCACACATTGATGGCATCCAAGTGCTGTCTGATTTTTTTCATTGATGCATAGACTTGCGTTGATAATTCTGATATATCATACAAGTCTCTTTGCTTTTGTGAGGACCACTCGGTCCAAGGAAAAATGGGACATGTGAATTACCCTATAAATTTTCATACGTAGGAGTGCTAACTGTGAAAAACATGGATGACACTTGTGTAAGATGTCCAAGCGAGGAAGTCATGGGCGAGCTTCTGTTCCCACTTGCTTTGCCATCCTACAGTCATTTCGTATCCCAGTCTGTGTGAGGTGCATCACACTTACTTTAGGGCAGCAGGCCTCTTCTTCTGAGTCCAGGAATCCCTCTTCTGGAACCATGGCAGTAATTTATCCAGGAGACACGAGGTTCATAAAAACAACCAAACTTTTACTTGGTGAATAGCAGTATTTACAGGCAGATGTAGAGGATAAGGCCCAACGGGTTGTCATCTTTCCCACAGGTACCGGATACAACTTTATCCCTGGTTCTCCGCATAGGCAGAATGTCCCTCTCACTGGCTTCTGTAGCCCTAGGGAATCTTCTCTACCACTAGTAGTACATTCGTATTGCAATACCTTCTGCCCCATGTAGTTTGAGTACATCTTTCCCTGTAGTTTACAGACTGAATTTGCCCCAGGCCCCCGACGTCCATCTCGAGGTTGCCCCAGGCCATTAGACGGAATCACACGGAAGGATAGTTTTGACACCCCACTGCTTGGAGTATTAGGCACCCGCTTTCCCTAGCAGCCTCTTGACTTATACCTGATACTTCACACACTGCTCTCCACACTCTTACTGGCCCTGTCACTTCCTTGACTTGCCACTAATTCTCATTTCCACCCTCCCAAATTGGGCCAACCATTACAGTTAACCCTGTATAAGCTAACTGGAGCTCCAGTGGTTAACATCCTTTTAAACATGCATAAACATCAAATGCATTTATACCATGGAGTGTCAAGGAGCAAACCACCATCCCCCACCAAGCAATTGAGAATGTGTATTTAAATGATTGGCCCAGCCGTGCAGCACCGAGCACATGTACTTTGTTTCAACACTCATTCTGTGCTGCCTGAATCCCTTTAAAATGTTTGAGGTTGTTTTACAGTGTGAAATTAAAATTTTGAAACTTCAATTCCAATTAGTTGGAAATCCCCTTTAACACCTTCCCAACGTGTGACGTATATGTACAGTATATTACACGAGGAGGCTGAGCCTGCATGATACCTGGCCGATGCCGGCTCTATTACACAGCTGTCATCAGCTACCAGCAGCAGAGATTGGAGCTTGCCCCGATCACTGATGTTTAACACCTAAAATACCGCTGTCAATCTGACAAGAACAGCCCCCTGAGGAAGCCCACGAGAAACGCGCATTGGGGCTGGAAGAGCTTGGCCTCTGATGGACACGAAGGGTAAGAACTAGATGTAGCTTTCTCTTTTGCGGTCTTTGCTCCCTTAAAGTTATACACAACTTACTACAGGGAGTTTTGGGCACTATTTGCTTTCTTGTTGATACATAACTATGTTACTTGGAATATGTTTCCAATATTTTTGTGCTCATTTAAAGTAATATATATCTGATCACTGTTGAGAGTGTTATATAGTCCTTGTCCTTTTTTGGTACATAATTGTAGTATACGGATGGGTATTGTTATTTATAGGTGGGAGTAATTTCTGCACATTTGCACTGGCACTTTACATGACTTTATATGACTTGCTGCTATTTTTGGTTCTCCCATTCCATTTTACTTTTCTTTTGAGACCATTTGCTTTACACTTGTGTTTTATTAACTATCCACTTTGTCTATTGTGTCCCTTTTTATGTGATTGATGTAAACTACTTTTGTTGTAATATATTATTTAATAAAATATTTTTGGGTATATTTTATCTGGGATTCTTTTGCTCCTTTCTCTTGATTGTTTACTTCTGTCAATCTCTGACAGCGGCATATAAGGCACTTGATCCTCCTGGCGTGTTAATTCAAGTTTTATAGAAAACTGCGAATTTTAATATATAATGCAAAAGTGTAGCATTATTGCAGTATATAGAACTAGCAAACAATTGCAATAAATAGAAAAGTAAAGTGTGTCCCCCCTTTAAAATGAAAACACTAAAAAAACTGTAAAGCTGCAGTCTTAAAACATACAGTAAATGTAAAGTAAAAAATACAAAAAAAGCAAAATAGTCAGAATTCTGTATTTCAGTTGCTGCATATCCTCCACAAAATATTTAATAAACAGTGATCAAAACATTGGCTATGCCCTAAAATGGTGTCAATAGAAAGAAAGATAGAATAGACATGGTATCAATCAGCATCTCATACTTAAAAACAAAACATCACACAGCTACTGCAAAGGAAAAATAAAATGTTATGGGTCTGAGTAAATGGTTGAAAAAGCAAATTCTATTTTGTTTACAAATATCTTACATTTGTTTCACTGCCTAAATAAGTAAAAACTGGATAAGTCTAGTATTTCCGTAATAATATTGATGTGGCCTTAGGTAGCATTCACACAGGCAATGCAGTTTTGGTCCAAACGTGCAGTTTTTTATTGCTTGCCAGAGGTTGCACAGCACTAAAATCATAAACCTAAATCCCTAGCCTTGTCCAGGCGCTAACTAAACAGAACAGACCCTGGCTACTCATACACTGCTGAGCTAGCCCCAACTTGGTCAAACACAACACTGATTATCCATAGCAGCCACTGATACTTGTGGTTCTCTGCATTGCGACATTCAAAACAGTAACTTGTCCTGCAAAAAAAAAAACAAGCCCGCATGAATGTGTTGAAATAAAGTTTTGATTCTTGGGAGAAAGGGAGGAAAAACTAAACAATGACTGCAGTGGGAAAACATTGAGTATGTAAGACAATCAGCAGGCAGACTCTCCCAGTTTCCAGTTGAAAAGTTCTCAGCACAAGAAAGAAGGATGAAAAAGCAAATAATGGCAATGAAAGTGGATTGTTCGGACATGAAATGGATGTGGACTGCAGATTTGAGATGGAGTTTAGGGATTCATTAAAGGCCACGATAATCTGCAGAGAGATTTCTTGGGCATAAAGCCATAGTCGTGTACAGTCAACTCATGACAATGTATGGCAATACCACTAGGTGGCAGGATGGTTATATGCAATTGATGTTTTTCCCAAATATGATTGTATTTTCTTATTTCATTACAGCTTTACCATTCACGCATCATAAATATGTTTGTCTGATAAACTTTCCAAAGCTATTAATCATAAATTACTTCTCCTTCAGTACTAGTGTTGACAGGAAGCACACTTCATTACTAGAACCAGGGTGCGTCCACAAACTTAGTGTCCACATATGCAGTACAGACCAAAAGTTTGGACACCTCATTTAAAGATTTTTCT
>VIAB01013930.1:0-18303 GCA_009801035.1 Oophaga pumilio
CTTTCAGCTGCAACGGCCAAAACCCAGTGTTCTTGGAGATCGCGGAGACTTCACTTATCCCAGAATGAGCTGGGAATATGCAAATGATCTCCTCAGGACTCCTCCCCTGGTTTACCGATGTCCTCCTTTCAGCTGCAACGGCTAAAACCCTGTGTTCTTGGAGCTCGCGGAGACTCTTCACTTATCCCAGAATGAACTGGGAATATGCAAATGATCTCCTCAGGACTCCTCACCAGCGAACCACAGCGAAAGCCATTATCCACAAATGGCAAAAACAAGGAACAGTGGTGAACCTTCACAGGATTGGCCAGCTGATCAAAATTACCCCAAGAGCACAGCGATGACTCATCCAAAAGGTCAGAAAAGACCCCACAACAACATCCAAAGAACTGGAGGCCTCACTTGCCTCAGTTAAGGTCAGTGCTCATGACTCCACCATAAGAAAAAAACTGGGCAAAAATGGCCTGCGTGGCAGCGATCCAAGATGAAAATCACTGCTGAGCAATAAGAACATAAAGTCAAGTCTCAGTTTTGCCAGAGAACATCTTGATGGTCCCCAAGACGTTTAGGAGAATACTCTGTGGCTTGATGAGACAAAAGTTGAACTTTTTGAAGGTGTACGTAACTTTATATATGGCGCAGAAGTAACACTGCATTTCAGAAGATGAACATCATACCAACAGTAAAATATGGTGGTAGTGTGATGGTCTGGGGCTGTTTTGCTGCTTCAGGACCTGGAAGACTTGCTATGGTAAATGTAACCATGAATTCTGCTGTCTACCAAAAAATCCTGAAGGAGAATATCCAGCCATCTGTTCATAACTTCAAGCTGAAGCACACTTGGATTATGCAGCAGGACAAAGATAGAAAACACACAATCAAGTCTACCTCTGAATGGCTTAAGAAACAAACAAAATGAAGCCTTTGGAGTGGCTTAGCCAAAGTCCTGACCTTAATCTGATTGAGATGCTGTAACATGACCTTAAAAAGACGATTAATGCTTGGAAACCCTCGTATGTGGCTGAATTACAATAATTCAGCAAAGATGAGTGGGCCAAAATTCCTCCATGGTATTGTAAAAGACTTATTGCCAGATATCGCAAATGCTTGATTGCAGTTGTTGCTGCTAAGGGTGGCCCAACCAATTATTAGGTTTAGGGGGCAATCACTTTTTCACACAGGGCCCTGTAGGTTTGGATTTTTTTTCCCTTAAAAATAAAGACCTTCATTTAAAAACTGCATTTTGTGTTTACTTGTGTTATCTTTGTCTCATATTTAAATTTATTTGGTGGTCTGAAATTTTTAAGAGTGACAAACATGCAAAAGAGTAATCTTCAGATTTCATGATGTCTTGCACACAGTTAAAGGCACCCAGTGTCAGAGGCAGCAAAAAAGCCCAAAACATCTTTGAACCTTCACCATATTTGACTGCAGGCACTGTGTTCTTAGCAGGCCTCTCCGTTTTTGGTAAACAGAATGTTGTGCATTACCGAAAAGCTTTATCTTGGTCTCATCTGTCCAAAAGACACTTTCCAAGAAGTATTTTGGTTTACTCAAATACATACATTTTGGCAAACTGCAGTCTAGCTTTTTATGTCTCTGTGTCAACATTGGGGCCCTCCTGGGTCTCCTGCCACAGCGTTTCATTTCATTCAATTATCGATGGATAGTTTGCCCTGATATTGATGCACCCTGAGCCTGCAGGACAGCAGAATTTCTTTGGAACTTTATTGGGGCTGCTTACCCACCATCCGAACCTTGATTTTTTTTTACATTTTTCAACAATTTTGGTTCTCAAGTCCTCAGACAGTTCTCTTCCCCTTTTCTGCTTTCCATGCCTAGTATGGTACACACGGACACACAATGCGAAGATTGAGTCAACTTCTCCCATTTATATGTGGCTTCAGGTGTGATTCCCATATTCCCCACACCGCTTACTTGCCACAGGTAAATTTGAATGAGCATCAGATTCTTGAAACAAAGTTGCTTACCCATAATTTTGGAAAGGTGGCAACAATGTTGCAACAATGTTGTCTAGCCCATTTTGGGTTTTGTGTGAAAAAATGTCCAATTTGCCTTTTTTGTCCCTGTTTTTTTGTGTTGTGTCAATACACACAAAGGAAATAAACGTGTATAACAAAACATGTGTAACTGTAATAATTTTCTTGGAGACATTTCTCATTTTCTGGAACAATGTCAAGGGTGCCAACACTTTAGGCCATAAATATATGTATACCGTAAATATATTTTTGAATGCTATTTTTTTTGCGACATTGAAAATTTTTTCCTGGACAAATGTGTCTGAGTATAAAAAGTTGTATCTGGTCAGTATACAGAAATCTATATATCAATGACTGTGCAGTGCCTAACGCTGATTTAAGACAATTGTTGGACAGTCACACAGGCAAAATGAAGACATGACTCTGTGTGCTTATTTACAAAAGTGGGCAGATGCAAGAGCTGGATGATATTAACCTATACTAACCTGAATCATAAAATGGTCCAGATTATTGAAGGCTGTGATTTTTTGTCCCACAAAGAATTTCAGTACTCATGTCGTTGATGTTGCACTGGACGACTTTTCAGGAATGTTGGCAAGCAGGAAGAGATTTGCAGGACTAGGAACTGGTATCAGCCATCTGAACCCATATATAGTTCAGAGTAGTGGCCAGAAGTGGTTTTCATGAAAGAGTTGTGGCCAAAAAGCCATGCCTTTGACATAGAAACAAGATTAAGCAACTATTCATGAAAATATAGTAACTAGAGTACAGAATAGTTGCAGCAGGAGGTCTAGACAGGTGAGTCAAAATGTGAAATATTGTGCTGTTACATAATGCAGCTTGCCAAAGTGAGGGAGAGCAATGCAATAATGAGTGTCTGCAGCCAATAGTGAAAATGGTGGCTGTTCCTTGCAAGTGTAGGGCCGGATTTCACCAAATAAAAGGTCAAGATTAATGGTGTCCTCACTGCTTAAAAATACAGGCATCCATCATGCAATATCATAAGTGAGGTGTCTAATTATCTTCCAAAAATATTCTGCAGCCAGTATCATTAAGGACTATATTCAGTGTAAAGAATAAGATGGAGACCTGGAAGTGATGATATGGCCCCAACATAACCCTGATTTCAAACTCATCGAGCCTGGAATTTCACAAAGAGACAGGAGTATGTGCACAAGCATAAATCCATGGATGATAGATATGTGGTTAATTTTCTAAGATGTTTGGAACAACCCACTTGCCGAGTTCCTTCAAAAACTGTGTACAAGTATACCTAGAAGAATTGACTCTTTTGTTTTGAAGGCAAAGGGTGATCAGAGCAAAGAATGATGTGATTTAGGTTTTTCTCTTATTCATTCAGTTTTCATTTTGTTAATTGCTAAAAATAACTATTTGCACTTCTATTTTTGAAAGCATACTTATCTGCAGCATTTTTCCACACCTGATAACTATCTCCTTGGCAATTTTCAATCTCTATAAATATACACACACCAACATACATGTAGATTGACAAAAATACCGTATTTTACACATGTATTGTCAATATATAAATATTTCAAATACATTTATTATTACAAAATAAATAATATAATAGATTAGTTAAAAAATGCTAAATACTAATAAATATAATAAATACATATAATAAATGTATGGAAACAAAACATTAATAATATTCTAAAAATACAATACATTTATAAATTGCATATATAAGTTATAAATATGCTTTAATAATACTGACCTTATGTTAATAGACAGAATGACACACACATTAACATAGATATAAATACCTTTGTTTACTTTTTTTTTTTACAAATTTGTACAAATGAATTACAAAAATTAGCCATAATCTATTTCCAATTATGTGATTAACCCCTTTCTAACATTGGGCGTAATAATACGGACACCCTTCCTTTGATGTGGGCTCCGGCGCTGAGCCCACATCTTTCGCAGCACGTCAGCTGTTTTGAACAGCTGACATGTGCCTTTAATAGCTGCGGGTGGAATCACGATCCACCCGCAGCTATTAACCTGTTAAATGACGCTGTCAAACTCTGACAGCAGCATTTATCATGCACTTCCAGTAAGCGAGCCGCCCCGTCACGTGATCGTCGGTCACCGATGGGTTGGCATGACAACCAGAGGTCTCCTGCAGACTTCTGTGGTTGTCACTGTTAGATTGCTATGAGCTCCTCCCGGTGGACTGTGCTCATAGCAAGTCTGCTACATACAGGTGATCTGATCATCGCCTGTATGTAGCAGAGCCGATCGGATTATGGCAGCTTCTAGTCTGGAGACTATTGAAGCATGCCAAAAGTAAAAAAAAAAGTTTTTAAAAATATAAAAAAATAAAAAAATATAAAAGTCCAAATCACTCCCCTTTCAAAATAAAACAATAAAAAAATCAAACATGCACATATTTGGTATTGCTGAGTTCAAAATTACCCGATCTATCAATGTAAAAAAAGGATTATCGCTAAACGACGTAACGATAAAAAAAGTCAAAACAACAGAATTACGTTTTTTTGGTCGCCGCAACATTGCATTAAAATGCAATAACAGGCGACGAAAAGATTGTATCTGCACCAACATGGTATCATTAAAAACATCAGCTCAGTACGCAAAAAATAAGCCCTCACTCAGCCCCAGATCACGGAAAATGGAGACGCTATGGGTATCGGAAAATGAAGCCATTTTTTTTTAAACAAACTTTGGAATTTTTTTCACCATTTAAATAAAAAATACACTAGACATATTTGGTGTCTATGAACTCATAATGACCTGGAGTATCATAATAGCAGGTCAGTTTTAGCATTTAGTGAACATAGTAAAAAAGCAAAACAAAAAAACAATTGTGGAATTGCATTTTTTTTTTGCAATTTCATCGCACTTGGAATTTTTTTTTCCCATTTTCCAGTATACGATATGTTAAAACCAATGGTGTCGTTCAAAAGTACAACTCGTCCTGCAAAAAACAAGCCCTCAAATTGCCATATTGACTGAAAAATAAAAAAAGTTATGGCTCTGGGAAGAAGGGGAGCAAAAAACGAAAATTCCTCTGGTCATGAAGGGGTTAAATACACTGGGGTGATCACGAGTCAGTCAGCGGTGATCATGATCTAGGAAGATCTATTATTTTACTGACATGACCAGTAAAGACAACCAGTAGGTTGCCAGGAGAGTGCACACAAAGGAGACAGATAAGGGCACACAGACCACTGAGCGTGCCATAGGGAAACAGCAGAGAGGGGGCGCACTGCCTGAGAGAATAAACTGAGCATGCTTCAGAAATGGCAACTGACACATGCTCAGTAAAGACAACAAAGAAGACAGCAAGGAAAATCACTGCCAGCACTGAAATGGGCGAGTGGAGAGAGTGGCGATGAGGTAGAGAATACTGAGCATGTGTCAGAATTGACAGCTGTTGGAAGCTTAGCAGGAGACAGACAGCTCAGTCCCCAATATGGACGTCTCTGGTGACCTTCCATTTCGGGATAGTGACTTCATTGCCAGTATAATGATGACGTCCCACATTAAGGTGGGTAAGTGAGCAAGGTGGAAGTGACTGCAGGGCTAGCACATTAATGATGTTTCATCTGAGAATTCCCAGTACTATATGGCAGTCTCAAACAAAATATCATTAAATATGGAAAAAATTCAGAAAACAGAAGTTGCGTGAGAAAGGGAACGGTATAAAATTTTAAATACACGTATATTGCAAAAGTACTTCACTTTTGCAGACAAGTAATTACAGAGAGACTTTTAGGTTTCGGACAACCCCTTTTAAATGAGATATCGAGGACTATTTCTGAGCATGGATTGTGTCTGATATAGCAGCTTATCTCTGTCAAGTTAAAGGGTTAGATCAGGAAATGATAGGTGATATTGACGTGGTGACGGCCAGCTAATTGGCAGGTATTGGCAGATATCTTGTGTGTTTTCTAATTATTCTTCCTTAATATATACCAATCAAGAACAAGAACTGGAAAGTTGTCAATGGACAACATGTTAGTAAAGGGATGCACAACACAAAAGGGTGAGGCGCTGTATAACGCCTTTAATTTTGCTGGGGTACAATTCCAATTACAGCCATTCAAACTTATGTGAAAATGTATATATAGTAAACCAGCAAGGGAAGTCAGAGCAGTGTACAGAGAATGACTCTGCAAGTGAGGTTTTGCTTGTTTCCTTAAGAAGGCTATATATAATAATTGTGATCATCATCTCCGGCTCTGCAACATCCTGCCCCGAGACAGAATAGTATGGCCAGCCTGACTCATGTACTTTCTGCAGCTTCCTTTATAATGATGTATTTACCCGAAGGAACATAAGTAGAAAATATAAATATTCTGTCATTTTTTTCACAGCACATATAAAAAAGCTTAAATACCGTAAGTCATCACTGCTTTTATTCCATATATCTATATCATCCAAACTTCTGAAATCATATTAAACGGACAATTCTTAGAAAGGTTAATTCTTTAGAATCTAAACCTCCATTAACCTCAGTTAACCCGTGTTTAAAGTAAAAATATTCAGAGCTTCTAAAAATACACAATGATAAGACATTTTAATATGAGCTTTCCTATTATGTGTGAGGTCAATAAGTAAAATGAACAGGAATCAGTAATTGCACCTAAAAGTATATTGGACTATGAGAAAATGAATGTCCTGTAAAAGACACGTAGGCCACACAAAGGTCCTCAAATAAGTGTCTCCTGCTCAATTATTTCCGGGAAGTAGCAATAGCAAGTAGGAAAGACAGGTTTTTCGGGGAAATAAAGCAGTGTCAAGAACACCACAGTGATTATGTCAATCATCAGGGCCGGACAGGGACAAACAAGTAGTCCTGGGATGCAAACCCCACCAGCCCACATAGTATAACACCCATCACCGCTTATCAGTGAATTTTTCTTCACTGTGTCATGTCCCTCACCATTCTCTTAAAGGAGTTATTTGAAGAGCCACATGCGCGACAGTACACATGATCTACCGCAGCTCAATTTACATGGTGTTCTTCAGAGCTCCGGTTCTTGCGATCGTGGGGCTTCCTAGCAGTCGGATCCCCAGCGATTGGTTAACTTCCAAACTTAGAATAACCTATTTAAACAGGTTTTCCAATTTTTTTGTAATCTGATCATTGGAATATAGAGGACAAAAAAGCCATAGTGATGCTCCCGAAGCCCAATACTGCCTCTGCAACAACAAGACAGGACAAGTGGTACTGTGCAGAGTATATACACAGAATAATAAATATACTAAGCCCCCAAGATCTCAATTGCGCATGCACCACTTCTGGCAGCCATTTTCCCAGAGTCCACAGGATTGAAAAGCATGGAAAGGGCAGGGGCTTTGGGCTTTCACTAAATGGTGAAAACCACCTCCTACAAACCTGGGGCCTTCAACACTACCCCACTACCCCACTCCTGCCCCCCACTGAACACCACTTGCTACCAGCCTGGGGCCCGCAGCATCTCCTGCCTCCATAGTCAACTTCCTACAGCACCAACCCTGCCACCTGGGACCCCACTCCACTGCCGCTGCCCCCCAGGTTAGCTACCGTAAGAGCGCATTATAAGACGCACCACCATTTTATTAAAAACATTTTTTCCTATTTTCCTCCCCAAAATTTGGGATGTGTCTTATAATCCGCAAAATCTGCTAGATACTGAGTATTACACCCAGTATACAGGACAGGAGAAATGGTACTGTACAGTATGTACAGGACAGGAGAATTGGTACTGTGCAGTGTATTTGTACAGTACAGAACAATACAGATACTGAGATTGACAGCTAGTATACAAGAACTGGTGCTCGTGTTTCTACTATACGTTTCCTCTGATTACTCCACTCCTGGTTTTGGCTTACACATACTGACCAAATACTGAAAGTGTCAAGATATACAGTATATATATACGGTCATGGACGAAAGTGTTAGCACCCTTAAAATTGTTCCTGAAAATTATTGCAATTGCACGTCTTGTTACACACATGTTGTTTTCCTTTGTGTGTATTGGAAAAAACACAAAAAAACTGAGGAAAAAAAGACAAATTGGATATAATTTCACACAAAACCCCAAAAATGGGCCCGACAAAATTGTTGGCACCCTTAGCTTAATGTTTAGTTGCACACTATTTGGAATAAATAACTGCAATCAATCGCTTCCTATAACCACCAACAAGCTTCTTACACCTCTCAAATGGAATTTTTGAACACTCTTCTTCTGAAAACTGCTCCAAGTCTCTCATATCTGAATGGTGCCTTCTCCCAACAGCAATGTTAAGATCTCTCTACAGGTGTTCAATTGGATTTAGATCTGGGCTCATTGCTGGCCACTTCATAACTCTCCAGTATCGATGAGCGAACCTGAACTAGAAAGTTTGAGCTTCGTACCGGATACCTAGTGTCCGGCACCGAACACGGACATTTTACTGTATGTTCAGTTTCGCCAGTCTAATAAAGCTTGTTGAAAGGCTGCAGCGCAGTCAATCAACAAGCTTTTAGACTGTGGGCACTTCCGGAGCAATCACAGCCATGCCAAGTATTGGCATGGCTGTGATTGGCCGGCGCAGTACGCGACCAGGCTTGTATAAAGGTATAAAGGCCGGATCACGAGTGCAGCCACCATTATCCTCTCATTAGTGTAGGGATAGTACACATCTGGATTGAGGGACAGAGTCTGTGAGAGTACTGTGTTAAAAGTCGCTGTGTGCACATCCCCGCCTGTGGGAGTACTGTCCTTGAAGCCACTGCGTGTAATCTGCACCCCCCGCCTGTGTTAGTACAGCCCTTGAAGCCCCTGCGTGTACTCTGCACCCCTCGCCTGTGGAAGTACTGTCCTTGAAGCCGCTATGTGTTTTACATTAGTCTGAGAAATATATAATTGGCATTAGTACTTTTTCGGGCCTGGTGTGTGTCTTCTACTGCTTTTGCAAAGCAATATATCACATCAGCCGTCTTGTTGTCAATTTTAGGCACTAAAATTACATTTTCAGGCCTGGTGTGTGTTTTAAAGTAGAAGTAATAGCAAACACACTGGCGCTCATAGGCTGTATGTAGGCTGAAGCTGCTGGTGGTTTGACAGGCTCTGTGTGCAATCCTGTGTATAAATCACAAAACTACCGCACTACTGCTGATAATGTAAAAAAATGCTTATAAAATACGGGACGGCCCTTGGCCAGTAACCATATAAGGAATGCAGCACTTTTCCCCCAATGAGTTTGGCTTGCATCCTAGTTGTCCTGTGCTTGCACAGTCTTCGTGGAGCAAGCGGTGCGCAGTGGAAGTGTCCTCCCGTTGCTATGCCTCCCCTAGTGCTTATACATATGTGAGCAGGTTGCAAGATGCAGGGAGGCAGAGCAAGGGTTAACAACTTTATTCTAACAATGTGATACTCCACGCAGTGACATAAGCAGTTAAATGAGGGAGCAAACAGTTAAGTGGGGGAAAGGTTATGCAGGGTCAAGGAACAATGGATAAGATAATGGCAGTTCTTTTGGGTAACTTGTCATGTCAGTAGTTCCCCAGGCTGTGGGAGCTGCAGGGAAACCAATGGCACCACGATGACTGGTGCGGTGCTGGTCCAATGAGGTCCTGTGAGCAACTACGATCCCTCTTCTGGCGGCAGCGGTCGGTCTCCGGTGCCTTCTGCTGAGCCCCTAGTCCATAGTTTGATGCAACTGAGACAGAGAAGGCCACAGCACTATCCGGGTCCAACGTAGACCGGCAAGTATATACTGGCAACTCAGAACGTAAAACGTCTGTCCCGTACCCGGTCTCTCTTAGGCGGCACGTGAGCTGTACTCATAGACACGGAGCGTGTGATACCTTGCTCTCTGGTAGTCACCAGATACCCTACACTTCTCTCTCTCAAGTCCCCGCTGGTGGCGGCGGGGGTAATCTAACGCAGGCCTGCACCGTATCGGTGCTCGAGGGACGGAGCACTGCTCTCTCCGTGCTGCACGCTGTCTGCTCCCACCAAAACTGAATGTTTCCATGCAGTGTGGCTGCTGACACTTAGCCATGCCCCCTGCTTCCTGGTGCTAAGGTTTGTCTGGTCTGTTATTCTTTCCCCCGGACAACAGGGGAGGAGACAGCCCCGACAGTTCCGGACCCGGCACAGAGCAGGTACCCACAGCCTGGTCCTCCTCCTTACACTCCCCCTCTCCTTTAGCTCGCCATTCCACGGGTGAGAGTTCCTGCAGTAAGTATTGACACTCCTCCATCTCTTGGATGATTCGCTGCCAAATAAATTGGTTTTGTTCGTAACAGTTGGGTGGTATTCCAGCTGTTGTCCATTCTGTGCGGCATACACAGAACTGCGCAATGTGATCTGACACATCTGGGACTTGCCAGCTGATCCCTCTTGTGATCTCCCCCTCGGACACACCCGGAGTGTGCCGGCAGGATGATGGCAGACAGATGCCGGCACATGACACAACCATCTTCCCGCGATAGAGCCTGTGTGCTCAGTGATGTATGCGATGACATGGACGCAGCCTCCCTACCTTCCCCTGGTACATGGTGTTCCCGTCTCCCTGTCCGGTGTCCCAGAGTCTCGGCCGGCTGTGTCGCTTCTGTGAGCCCTGTTAGTCCCTGTGTCAGTACTAGCCCTGGTGCAGAAGGCTCTCCCCACTGTTCCCCAGGCCACACCATCCCGTCTTGACTCTCTGCATCTCTCTTTTCTCTGAAAATGTCAAGGGGATCCGTCGGTAACCAATCACAAGCCGCAGTGTGAGGACCCGGGGCAGTGCTGTCCACAGCTCTGCCTGAGAAGGTGTGGTGCACATGATGGGATGTGGGGGCAGAGCTGTCATGTGACTGCAGCCTGTGGGTCTGGTACTGACTGCTGAGGGTCCGGTAAGTAGGAAGAGGTGTGTGGCCAGCATGAAGAGGGGCGTGGCTGGAAAAAGAGAGGGGGTGTGACCTGCACGAGGTCTACATGGATGCATCAAGAGGGGGGCGTGGCGGCTGATTCTCAGTGCAGTGCAGGAAACAGAGGTGTATCTTGGTTATCTGGCACTCGGGGCAAGAATTCAGTTCGGCGCCCCTCCCCCTCCAAGGACATATGCAATTTGCACACTTAGTCATGTACCGACGAGCTGCTCTCCCTAATGCTCTCAATGTTCAGTGAAAAACTGAGAGAAACGGGAAGAGAAGCTCGTTGTCACAGGACCATAAGTACTAGAGTCGCATATGAGTGAAGTGTCCATGTGATGACTACTGGAACCTGCAGAGCTGAATCCTGACATTGCAGCTTCTGAATTCTCACAACGAATGCACTGCACACTTTTAGGATTCTCCCTTGCACGGTCATGTCAGCAGAAGCATGTGATTTGTATGCTTCTGGCCACATTCCGACTAGACGTGCCCAGCCTCGCTCAGTTCATTTTCATTGAGTGAGGCCACACACGTCTAGTCAGACTCAGCACGTGACCGCATGTATGTAAATCACCAGCACGACAGAATCCTGACAGCGTGCAGTGCGCACTGTGAGAATTCTGAAGTCTGCAGTCACATAGAATGACTGTAGACTCAGCACAAACCTGGACAACCCCTTTAATGCTCCTAACAAATAAAAATATGAGAATTAGTCAGTGTCACAAATAACATTTACATCCAGGTACCTTATAGATGATGTCGTCTCTGGAGTCCTTCTCCTTCTTTTCTTCATCTTGTCCAGACCCCATGATGAGTTGATGGCTACTCCACCAGACGTGCTGGACATCTGTTAGCCCCTCAGTGCACATTGGGGACTAACCCCTTACTGAGTCTAAATGCTATCCCATTCTTCTCTATAAAGTGAGGTTTTGAGAAAGACCATTACAGGTCAAAACGTTAACCCTCTTCGCCTGCAACTGAAATATATTTCATACCTTTATGCACCTGGTGATATCTGTACGCATAAATAAAGAAACTCTCGTTTTTTGCATTAATTGAGTGCGGCTGTTGTAAGGGTCTGCGGAACGCATCAAATAAATATAAATAATGGGTGCGTTTGCAGCCTGGGGTCCATCGTGCAGGCAAAGCCTGCTGCTAGTAAGATGACAGGATATGGTGGTATAAGCGAGCTCTGTTACTTCACAGAGTCGCAAACATAGACGCTGTGGCACTATATGGTGGCATGAGCGAACTCTGTTACACCACAGAGTTCGCTCATGACTTAAACGCTGAGATAGAGACAGTGTCTTGTTAACACCACAGGAGTACACATAACTGCTGTGCAAACAAGCAGCTCCTCACCGGAGGTGACAGTATTCTAGGGGCTTATTTCAGCCGAGCCCTAACCGCATGCGTGCATGATCACACTGGCGCAAAGCACATAACAGGATTGATACTAGCGCATGGCCGAGCGACCATGCAACCCTTTTATAGCAGCAACTACAAGACCTTCCAGAAAAGGACCAATGAGAAACTGTTTCAGAACCTCAGCAGTTTCAGGACCTTCCTGGCGGACCAATAGGAGTTGCTGCAATACCTGAGCATGTGACCCCTGATCTCCAATGAGAGATCTTACCCTGGGCATGCTCAGAAGGGGAAACGCAGGACTTAGTCCCAAAGAGGTCTGCTCGCCGCTGACCAGTACTGGCTACGATAGCAGAACCTGGAGAGGCAGCAGTAATCCTCTGCACAGTATTAGAGTATTGGTCGAGACGCTGGGACCGACGTCTCTGCTGAGCAGGCTCCACTGCGGCCGGAGATGGATGGGGGACCGCAGCAGGACTGGTTCGAGATTCCCCTTGTGCAGCAGTGGGAACTCGATCCCTAACAGCTGTTTTCTCAAATATTTTTGGACTGCAATTGTTCAGCCAGCACCTTCCGCTGTATACAGAGTGCACATCATTCTCTTGAATATTCGGAGTTTTCTCATCCACAGCTATCTGCAGACTTCCATCTTCTCCAGTCTTCTGCAACAAATCTTCACACAATGCCCTTAAAGCTAGAAGTGTCATTATAAAGCCCCTGAATAAAAATATCTGCCGTACCCTGAGCCCCTGAATAAATAATTTCCCCCCACTATATTGTCTGCACAAAATATGACCCCACACTCTCTCTCTTATGGTACATGCTCTCTTCACTGACCTCTCCTTTCCATACCGGCGCCCCTCTGCACACTGTCTTCTCATACTGTGTCCTCCCTATTGGGCCCAGTCTTTATACTGTACCCTTTCATCACACTCCCCTCCTAGGTATACTGTCAACTCCTGGCTGTACACTTACACTGCCCAACCATGCTAGCCCCCACTACTCAGTTTCTATTCTGTGCCCATTCACTTTTCTCCCCCCATACTGTCTCCTCACACTTCCCCTTCATCCTCATACTGTCTTCTCTCACATCCTCCTGTTCACCATACTGTCTCCTCATATATTTACCCCCTCACTTTCTATACTGCCTGCTCACACATACCCCTGACTCCCCATACTGTATCTGCACACATTCCATCACCCTCACTCCACATACTCTGTCCACATACATTTTTCACATCACTACTCATACTGTGTCCGCATACATTCCCCATTCGCTCCCCATACTGTCTGCGCTCCTCCCCAATCACCACTGTTTCTGCACTCATCCCCATACTGTTTCTTCATACAGTACATGCCCCCATTCCCCATACTGTTTCCTCATACATGCTCCCATTCCCCTATACTGTTTCTCGTACATGCCTCCCATTTCCCTGTACTGTTTTCTCGCACAAGTCTCCCATTCGCCCGTACTGTTTTCTCGTACATGCCCCATCCACATTCTGTTTCCTCATACATGCCCCATCTCCCCTTTGTACCTCATTTTGTGTCCTTAAATCCCCCATCCCTACTCCAATTCTCCTCACACACATTAAACCCCCCCCCACCCCATGCACTTAATCTTTGGTGTCTTCAGCTCCACTGGAGCACTTACCACCCTGCATCTCTGCAGCGCCAGCGAGTGACATCAGCAGCGTGATCACATGATCTGATCATCTGCTGGCGTCGCTCTGACCCGTCTTAGAGACGCGAGTACAATTGATCCCTAGGAGCCGGCATGCTTCACCTTCTCTGTGCCGGCTGTCAGCTTGACAGCTGGCACAGAGAATGGCTGACTCCCAGTATGGGGGGGCAGCAGAATGCAGCAGCCGGGGGGAGACACTGCCGACAGATGTATTAGGCAGCCCGACTGCCCCCCCTCAAAATTTGGACTTTTCCGCTGGATCCGGGACGGTGCATGCATATACACTGTACATATACCCTGTACACTACACACTATATATAAAACTACTACTCCCAGCATGCTATGTCAGTAATCTGTGGTAAAACTAAAACTCCCAGCATGCTGTGCTTGTAATCCATGATAAAACTACTACTCCCAGCATGCAATGTCAGTACATGCTGTGTCAGTGATACATGATAAAACTACTACTCCCAGCCTGGTAAAAAACTACTACTCCCAGCATGGTAAAAAACTACTACTAAGTATTAGTTTATTACCATGCTGGGAGTAGTAGTTTTATCATATATCACTGACACAGCATGTACTGACATTGCATGCTGGGAGTAGTAGTTTTATCATGGATTACGAGCACAGCATGCTGGGAGTAGTAGTTTTAGCACAGACTACTGAACCTGCATGCTGTGCTAGTAATCTGTGGTAAAACAACACTGATATTTACAGCACGTGACCCTGGACATGCCCACACACCTCACTCCAGGTTGTTAACGTCTTAATTTCAGGGGGAAGCACGTCATGAGGGACTCCGGTAACTACACAGCACTGTTGTGAGCATGTTGGAAATGACTCCTGAGCTGAGGCTCCCTCTGGTGGTTGCTGATGGTATTGAAGCTGTATTGAACGACAAGGCTTTATCACCTGGAAGTGATGATTGGCAATCAGGGGAGACGGACTGGGCTGATATAAGTGAGCTGCCCTCCCATGATCCTCGCCGGTGATTAGTTTCCTTTTCCTGGTCTAGTTTGGAAGTCAGCTGGTTTTCTGCTGTCTCCTGCGAACATTCAGATAAGTTACTTTCTGTTTTTTTCTGTGGTTTGATTTTCTTTGTTTTTGCTGCCCTGCTTGGTGAGGTCAGCCGGGTCCCCTACAGGGGCCTGTGCTGGTCCCTGGTTCTCATTTGTTTCTGTTTATTTGCTCTGTTCCTGTGGTTTCAGTGCTGCAGGGTAGCGGCGTGTTCACACCAGAGATCTGATTAAGTGGGGGCGAGATCGTGTGGTCTCAGCATTTTTGGAATCAGAAGTGTTGGAAGTTTTCCTAGGGTTTTGCTGGGTTGCAGACAGTATTCTTTCCTGTACGGTCCTGTCTAGATAGCTTTTGGCCCCAGCGTTTGCTTACTCTATTTTCTACCTGCGTTTGTATTTTAGCTTGTCTAACCGCCATTATATGTGTGGGGGCTGCCTATTCCTTTGGCTCTCCGGGGCAGGTAGCTTTCCTCTTTCTATCTTCAGGTGTAGCTAATCTCTCCGGCTGTGACGAGGCGTCTAGGTCACCGTAAGTACGTCCCACGGCTGCTTCTAGTTGTGCGGTTAGTTTAGGGGTCTGCAACCTTTTAGTTCCCAACCTCTCTGGTGTTCGGCTGCCTTGGCTGTTTTTTGCTCCTGTCCTCCTCAGCTACCAAATCATAACACAGCACCCCCGGTAACAGAGACAGACGCCACAGGACAGGCAGACCGGGCACCGTGTGAGCAGAATGCAGACTCATCAGTGACTCCGAGCTCCTGCAGCTTCAGGGTGCGGCGGAAATAGGTGAGTGACATCACTAGAGGGGGCGGGATTCAGATTCCCGACTAGACAAGTTCTGACTTATCGCAGTCATGTGACCCATGTGCCCGTGCGCTGCTTCTGTAGTTTCTCCTGAGGCTGGTACAACCTCAGTGCCGTGAAGGAAAAGTAAGCTCCCGGCCGGGACAGCGGGACAGACTCTCAAAGTCAGGACGGTTGGGAGGTATACTAATGGCTTTCCCACCCGACAGCGGCGGCTCAGTTGAACAACAAGGCAGAGGAGGAAGTCACCAATGCAGCTGGGGCACCACCAGCACCTCAGAGACAAACTTAGCATTGCCAAAATGTGTAGAAAACTTTATGAGCACGCCACAACATACAACACCAGCATCTGGTAAAGTCAGTATTAGCAGAAGGCAGTGTTACAACAACATGGTGGAAGACTACCTGTCCACACGTCTCCACGTACTAACACGTGGGTCTGTCCCATTTAACTTCTGGGTCTCCAAATTGGACACATGGCCTGAGCTTGCCCTTCATGCTTTGGTGGTGCTGGCCTGCCCTGCAGCAAGTGTACTGTGGGAAACTTGTATTTAGCATGGCAAGGGGGTTCATCACAGACAGGCACATCCGCCTATCCACATCCAATGTGGGTAACCTAACAATACGCAAAATTAACCATGTGTGGACCCCACACGACTTGTCCATATCTTTGGATGACTAGACAACTATAACAGCCGCACTCAGCCAGTCTTCAACTCTACTTGCCATTTGTTTCATTTGGGGGCCCCTCTATAAATAAAAAACACAAAAAACTGTGTTGG
The DNA here is from genome assembly GCA_009801035.1 of Oophaga pumilio. Lineage (NCBI taxonomy): Eukaryota > Metazoa > Chordata > Amphibia > Anura > Dendrobatidae > Oophaga > Oophaga pumilio. The sequence goes on from VIAB01013930.1 coordinate 16,531, forward strand.
CTACCTCCTCCGCCTCTTCTACCTATACCGGCGTCACATCCACGTGCTGTATTCTTGAACCCATATCTGTGGGAGTAGTTTGCCAAAGCCGCTGTGTGTACTCTGCAATCCTGCCTGTGGGGGTACAATGGGCCTTTGTCTGGGTGGGAAATTTGTTATCAGCTTTTGTGGAGGAAATTTGGAAATATGCTCTGTGTGTGCAATTATTAACTCGAATGCGGTTGGAAGCCTTTCTGTGGACTGTCAGCTCGATCCAAGATCATACTACAAGCTTTTCATCGGCTGCTTTTGGAACATACGCTACTGGAGCAGACATTTTGGAGCTGTGGGGGCACTGTGCCCCATGCTCTTTGGGTGAAATTTTTAAGCTGCTTCTTAGGGGGTACTCTGCCCCATGGTCTGTGTGTAAAATTTGTAAGCTGCTTCTTAGGGGGTACTGTGCCCCATGATCTGTGGGTGAAATTTGTAAGCTGTAACGTACAGGTACTTTGCCCCATGGTCTGTGGGTGAAATTTTTAACTGGACTGGAAGTAGCTAGCTTCAGTTTTTGAGGGCACTGTTAACATTTTTATGTTATTAATTTTCTTCCTATTTTTCAAATGATTGCTATAGTGAGAAAACCACTTTAAGTCATTTCCCTATTCACATTTTTTTTGCAGGCAATTGTCCTGCTGTCACCCCCATTTACCTTCTTTTTGCACCCCACTAACCCTCACTGTGACAATTTTACAGCCATTTTAAAGCACTGCAGTTCAGGTCCCCATTGACTTCTATTGAGTTTGGGTCTGGGATCAAGTTCAAGGTCAAGTTCGAACGTGAACCGAACTTTCTACTGTATGTTCATCGAACCTGGACATCCACGGGTTCACTCATCTCAACTCTTCAGCACTTTGTTTCCATCCATTTCTGGGTGTTTCTTAAAGTATGCTTGGGGTCATTGTCTTGCTGCAAGACCAATGACATGGGATGAAAACTCTGCTTTTTAACACTGGGTACTACATTGCAACCCAAAATCCTTCGGTAATCTTCAGATTTCATGATGCCTTGCACATAGTCAAGGCATCCAGTGCCACAGGCAGCAAACCAACTTCACAACATCTTTTGAATCTACACCATATTTGACCATACTATGTTCTTTTCTTTGTAGGCTCATTTAGTATTAGGGAAATCGTAGAATGATGTTCTTTGGGAAGTATAAACCTGGGTTAATAAGGGAAGTGGTTTAGACAAACTTTGCCCAAAAACGAGTGTTCTCAGGTGGGAGTGAGGTTTGGCTAAACCATCCCTAAAATGCCAATTACAATGCAAGTGTGCATAGTGACAGGAGAGCAGGAATCCTTCATGGCTGTGTGTCTTGTGTATTAGAGACATCATAGTAGTAAGTCTTCACTAATTAGCTCAGAGACAACTGAAAATTAGAGACACAGGTGAAACATGAGGAAACAGGTGAAAAATACAGTATGCCCCTTATATAATAACCTGAAACATTGTTATGCCTCATGTACACATACGCTCATTTTAAAAAGTCACATGAAATGACAGGTATGATTAAAATTTCATGATGGCCTCAGAAAGGTCTCTGGCCTTAGGATAGGGCATTAATGTCTGATCAGCTCTTTCAGTTGGTACTGCATATCTGCCATTTATTTGGATCAATAGGGAGTGCATATGCAGAAACTGGTTGCCACCATTATTCTGTTGATGGAGCTGTGCAACTCCCCAACAGAGCAGTTCTGGCCACCACCGGCACTGGGAAAAGAAAATATTATCTTT